>ML267463.1:0-53107 GCA_005239495.1 Nicotiana undulata
GTGACCATGCCTTTTTTCTTTAGTGATCTTTTCCGTGGCTAATTCCTTGCATTGCCCGTACCTATTTATTTTTTTACCAATACAACGGTGCCCGACGATCCGGTGAATTGTGATAGAAATTAAAAAGGAAACTCGACTCCAGGTATGTATGGCTAACTTTAATCTTTGTAAAATCGCTTGGTGGTGTCCGAGCATACGGTACGTCTATTGGTGTGAATATGTGCACCACACTACCATGCTATGTGAAATGATGCTAGTAGTTTAATGAATCCAAGAGTATGAATGTATATGCTAAAGGTTGTGTAACAAGTAACGAAAAGGAGTTGTGGTGTGATGTAATTGAACTAAACGGCTGTGGNAGAAATTTTCTGTGATTGATTTGTGAACTGTCATTGTTGATATGAGGTATGATTGTCTGGTGGGATCGGGTTTCGCGCCGCAACAAGAGGGATAAGGGTGATATGTGAGAAGTGATAAGGGTGAGATGTGATTGTCCGGTGGGATCGGGTTGCACACCGCAACAGAAACATAAGAAATGATTGTGATTGTCAGGTGGGATCGGGTTGTGCACCGCAACAGAAGAAATAAGGGTGGAATGTTGAGAAGAGATAAGGGTGGAATTGTGATTGTGATTGTGATGAAGTGAGAATTGTGGAACTTCCATTGTGTTTCTTTCTATATCTTTGTGCAGTGATTGTATGACTCTCTATCTGCCTCGTGTTTGTGCATTGTTGAGTTTACTTAGAGTAAAGTTTGTTCATACATACCAGTACAATTCAAATGTACTGACGTCCCTTTTGACGGGGGAGCTACATTCGTGTGATGATTGTAGGTGGTTCTATAGCAGGTACTCTAACCCACTAATAGTAGTGCCTCCTCTACGTCCCATCAGTTGTTTTGGTGGGCCCCTTTCCTCTCGGGGCCCTGTGTGGTTCATGCCACCTCTTCTTCCGGATTTTAATTTTGGTATTTGTGTAGGGTATAGTCGGAGCCTTGTTACCGGCAAGTATTATATAACTCCTTTGTACTCTTAGAGGCCCCGTAGACAGGAAATGTGGGTTAAATACATATGTATTTTGGGAAGTATAACTTGTAGACCACGTAAAGTAAACTTGTATGTTATGTATATTTTGTAAGTATTGTACCACATGTGGGTAATGACAAAAATCTAGAACTTAGTTCCAGGTTGTAAGAATGTGTTTAAATTATAATTTAATAATGTACATTGGAACCACAGGGTAATATGTGGGATGGAAAAGGGAATTCAGGTCCACTTGACTGGGGCTATCCGGTCGAGCGTCGGTCGTGTCCCTCGGTTTTGGGGCATGACAATACCGTTTCGTAGTCCCAAAAGTAAACATGTAGGGGGGTCTTCTGGGATACCGTCCAGTAGTCCCAAAGTAAATACACAGTTCAAACAAAATGAAGATAACAATTACAGCAAGAAAACCTACAATTTTGACTAAGTATAAGTCAAGAAAAGAAGTAGGAATCCACTAAGAATGGTGCAAAGAGTTCAGATAAGAAATTACGACACGTAGACATGCTACTCTAGGCTGACATGATAATTACACATGCTAGTACACTCAATTAACATGAAAACAGGTTATTACTTAGTAAGAATTAGGTTTTTCAACAAATAGCCCGTGTACGCATTTGTCACCTCGCGCACATGGCGCTCACATATCATAACAACACCAAATCCTAAGGGGGTTTCCCCCACACAAGGTTAGGCAAGCCACTTACCTCGAACCAAGCTCAACCAATCGGTAGCAATGCTTTTTCCATGAATATCCGACTCCGAATGGACAAAATCTAGCCAAAATAAAGTACATACCATAAATATATCTATAAAAAAATCTAATTAATGAAGACTAAGCTAAAGCAAGAAATTAGAAAATCGACTAAAAATCCTCCCCGAGCCCACGTCTCGGAATCGGGTCATAGTCACAAAATATGAACACCCATTCACTCACGAGTCGAACCATATAGGAATTACTTGAATCCGACCTCAAATCGCTTTCCAAAACTTAAAATTTTAGTCTAGGAAGTTTCTACCATTTTCCTCCAAGTTTCCAACTCAAATGCCTAATTAGATGATGAAAATAGCAATAGATTCATGAAATATAGTCCAATCCGAGTTAGAATCACTCACCCCCAACAATTTCCATGAAAATCCTTGAAATATCGCCTCTGGGCTCATAAGTCCCAAAATTGAAAATGGGACTCAAACCCTCGAACTCGATCTTTTCTGCCCAGCAATTCCGCAGGTGCGGATTCCATTAAAAGGCAAGAGTTCACTTTTGTGGTCAGGTGGCCGCACCTGCGTGTTCGCACATGCGGACCCATATCCGCTTTTGCGATAACCTCCCCAGCTCGGCCTTCGCTTCTGTGATCGCTTCTCCGCAGGAGCGACTCCGCTTCTATAGTCACGTTTTCGCACCTACGACCACTGGCTACCCAAACCAGGGCCGCATCTGCGAGCTACCCTCCGCACATGCAAGTCCTCACCTGTGGTCTTCCCTCCGAAGGTGCGAAACATCATAAACCAGCAAATCTTCAGCTATTTCCTAAGTCCAAACACAATGTGTTAAGCATCCGAAACGTAGCCGAGGCCCCCGGAACCCCAACTAAACTTACCCACCAGTCCTAAAACACTATATGAACTTAGTCGAGCCCTCGAATCACATAAAATATCGCTACAAAATACGAATCACCCTCGGTTCAAACTTAATGAACTTGAAACTTCAAATTTCTACAATCGATGCCGAAACCTATCAAATCCCATTGACCCCAAATTATGCACATAAGTCATATTCAACATTACGGACCTACACCATCTTCCGTAATAGGAATCTGACGATATCAAAAAGTCCACTTCCGGCCAAAATCTCCAAAAATTCGACCTTCGCTGTTTCAAGCCTAAATAAGATACAGACCTCCAAAACACAATCCATACATGCCCCTAAGTCCAAATCACCCAACGGAGTAAATGGAACCAACGAAACTCCATTCCGGAGTTGTCTTCATACAATTCCAACTACGATCGAAATCCTAAGACTTAAGCTTCCGTTTTTGGGACTAAGTGTCCCAAAACACTCTGAAACCACTACAAACACCTCCCAGCAAGTCACATAAGCAGAAAGAGATACGGGGGAAGCAGTAAACAAGGGATCGGGGCTATAACTCTCAAAACAACCGACCGGGTTGTTACATCTTCCCCCTCTTAAAACAGTTGTTCGTCCTCGAACGAGTATAGTGACATACCTGAAGTGGTGAAAATATGAGGATAACGGTTGCGCATATCATGCTCGATCTCTCAAGTCGCCTCCTTGACTGGATGGCCCCTCCACTGAACCTTCATGGAAGCAATGTTCTTTGACCTCAGCTTTCGAACCTGCTTGTCCAAAATAGCCACTGGCTCCTCAACATAAGATAGACCTTGTCCAACTAGACTTAGTTGAAATCCAACACATGAGATAGATCACCGTGATACTTTTGGAGCATAGAAAAATGGAAAACAAGATGAACTCCTGCTAGACTGGGAGGTAAGTCAAGTTTATAAGCAACCTCCCCAACTCGCCGCAACACCTCAAAGGGACCAATGAACCTTGGGCTCAACTTTCCCTTCTTCCCGAACCTGATAACACCCTTCATAGGCGAAACCCAGAGCAGGACCCGCTCACCAACATGAATGGAACATCGTGAACCTTCTAATTTGCATAAATCATCTTTTTGGACTAGGTTGTGCGAAGTCGATCCTGAATCACCTTCACCTTATCTAGGGATCCTGAACCAAGTATGTACCTAATAATCTAACCTCGCCCGACTCGAACCAACCTACTGGAGGCCGACACCACCTACCATATAGATCCTTATACAGTGCCATTAGATGCTCGACTGATAACTATTGTTGTAGGCAAACTCTGCAAGTGGCAAGAGTTGATCTCACGAACCTCCAAACTCCCTAAGACACGCACGGAACATATCTTCTAATAGATGAATAGTGCGCTCAGACTGTCTGTCCGTCTGAGGCTGAAATGGAGTGCTCAACTCTACTCGAGTACCCAACTCATGATGTACGACCCTCCATAACCGTGTTATAAATTGTGTATCCCGGTCAGAGATGATAGATACCGGTACTCCATGGAGCTTGATGATCTCACGGATATAAATTTGCGCCAGCTGCTCGGAATAGGTAGTCATCTCAGGAATGAAATGAGCTGACTTGGTCAGCCTACCTACAATCACCCAAACTGCATCAAACCTCAGTTGAGTCCCTGGAAGTCCAACAAAGAAATCCATTGTGATCAACTCCCATTTCCTCTCCGAAATCTCTAACTTCTGAAGTAACCCACCTGGTTGTTGATGCTCATACTTCACCTGCTGGCAATTTAGACACCAAGCTACATACTCCACTATGTCCTTCTTCATCCTCCTCCACCAGTAATGCTGCCTCAAGTCTTAATATATCTTTGCGGCACCCAGATGAACGGAGTACCGCAAACTGTGAGCCTCCTGGAGAATCAACTCACGCAAACCATCTACATTGGGCACACATAGCTTGCCCTGCATCCTCAATGCACCATCATCCCTAATAGTGACCTCCTTAGAATCACTGTGTTGGACTGTGGCCTTAAGGACAAGCAGATGGGGGTCATCATACTGACGCTCCCTGATACGATCATAAAGACAAGACCGAGAGACCACACAAGCCAATACTTGACTCGGCTCAGAAATATCCAATCTCACAAATTGGCTTGATAAGTCCTGAACATCCAACGCCAATGCCCTCTCTGCTGCTAGTAAATATTCTAAACTCCCTAAGCTCTCCGTCCGGCGACTCAAAGCATCGACCACCACATTGGCCTTTCCCAGATGGTACAAAATAGTGATATCATAGTCCTTAAGAAGCTCCAACCACCTCCACTGATGCAAGTTACGATCCTATTGCTTGAAGAGATGCTGCAAACTCCGATGATTGGTGTAAACCTCACAAGGGACACCGTACAAATAGTGCCGCCAAATCTTCAAGGCATGAACAATAGCTGCTAACTCAAGGTCGTGGACATGATAATTCTTTTTGAGCAAACTTCAGTTGTCTGGACGCGTAGGCAATCACCTTACCATCCTGCATCAACACCATGCCAAGACCAATCTATTATGCATCACAATATACAGTATAAGACCCCAAACATGTAGGAAATACCAATATTGGGGATGTAGTCTAAGCTGTCTTGAGCTTCTGAAATCTCTCATTACACTCTTCTGTCCACCTAAATGGAGAACCCTTCTGGGTCAGCCTGGTCATAGGTTCTGCAATAGATGAGAATCCCTCTACGAAACGACGGTAATACCCCGCTAAACCAAGAAAACTCTGGATCTCTGTAGCTGATGACAGTCTAGTCCAACTCTGCACTGCCTCCACCTTCTTCGAATCAACCTTGATCCGTTCACTCGATACTACATGACCCAAGAATGCCACTGAGTCTAGCCTAAACTCACACTTTGAAAAATTTGCATATAATTTCTTTTCTCTCAAGGTATGAAGCACAGTCCTCAGGTGTTGCTCATGATCCTCCAGGGTCCGAATGTACACTAGAATGTCGTCAATAAACATAATGACGAAAGAGTTAAGATAAGGTGGGAACCCACTGTGTATCAAGTGCATAAAATCTAATGGGGAATTTGTCAGCCCAAAAGACATCACAAGGAACTCATAGTGACCATACCAAGTCCTGAAAGTACTTTTCGGGATATCTAGCTCCCGAATCTTCAACTAATGATAGCTTGAA
The DNA here is from genome assembly GCA_005239495.1 of Nicotiana undulata. Lineage (NCBI taxonomy): Eukaryota > Viridiplantae > Streptophyta > Magnoliopsida > Solanales > Solanaceae > Nicotiana > Nicotiana undulata. The sequence continues at coordinate 5,796 of ML267463.1, forward strand.
TGTAAGTCAATCTTGGAAAACACCCTGGCACCCTTGTAACTGATCAAATAAGTCATCAATACGAGGCAATAGATACATGTTCTTCAATATAACTTTGTTCAGCTGGAGATAATAATGCATATACCCATAGAACCATCTTTTTTCTTCAAACATAAGACCAGAGCACACCAAGGGGTCACACTAGGCTGAATGAAGCCACAAGAGACTCATGTAACTTCTCCTTCAACTCCTTCAACTCAAGAGGAGCCATACGATATGGAGGAATAGAGATGGGATGAGTGTCCGACAATAAATCAATGCAAAAAACAATATATCTGTCGGGTGGCATGCTGGAAAGATCAGCTGGAAACACATCCGGGAAGTCCCTAACTACTTGGACTGACTCAACTGTAGGGGTATCAATACTGACATTTCTCACATAAGATAGATACGCGTCACATCCCTTCTCAACCATTCGTTGAGCTTTAAGAAATGAAATAACGCTGATGGGAGTATACTCTAAGGTACCTCTCCACTCTAATCGTTGTAATCCTGGCATATCCAGCATCACTGTCTTAGTGTGACAATCAAGAATAGCATAATGGGGCGACAACCAGTCCATGTGAGCAATAATAAATCGACTTTGGTCTCAAAACCACTAAGAGCAATCTAACACGACTGATACACGCAGTCCAAAACAAGAGAATCTCCCACAGGAGTAGACACATAAATAGGAGAACTCAAAGAATCCCGAGATACGCCTAAATACGGGGCAAAATAAGAGGACACATAAGAATATATAGAGCCTGGATCAAATAAGATCGACGCATCTCTATGATAGACCAGAACAATACCTGTAATGACAGATACAGAAGTAACTGCCTCTGCACAAGCCGGAAGAGCATAATATCTAGCCTGGCCTCCTATTCTAGGGTGACCCCGACCTCTACCTCGAGTTGGCTGAGTAGGTGGGGCAGTAGTTGGTGCTTGAATAATAGCCTGAGGACACGGTGGAGCACGCGGTGGTTGAGAAGTCTGTGAAGGTGCACCCCTCCTATGTCTGGGGCAATCCCTCACCATATGGAGAGTGTTGCCACACTCAAACCAAGCTCTCGAATGGCGTGGCTGATGTGACTGGCTTGGGCCAAGTGTGCTGGACTGGCCTCTAAAAGCACACCGTGCAGGAGGCACACTAGATAATGGCACTGCATAATAAGGCTCCTGGAGCCTAGAAGGGGATAGAATACCACTGGCGGATGGAAGAGCTGAATGAACAGGGCGAATCACATATTCTCTACAATGGGGAACTGCAGATGGGGCACGAGTACCAGTGTAAGTGCCAGACTCTCGAGACCTCTTGGCCTCCCTCTACTCTCTATCCCGGGAAAGCATGCCCTCCAATCTCCTAGCAATACTCACAACCTATTGTTAAGAAATATCCATCTCCAACTCCCTGGCCATACTAATCCGGATACTGGGGCGGAGTCCCTTAATAAACTGTTGAACCCTCTCTCGAACTGTGGCAACCAAGGCCGATGCATGTCTGGCCAATTCACTGAAGCGAACTGCATACTCTGACACAGTCATAGCACCCTTGCGCAGCTGCTTAAACTCTGCGTGCCATGCGTACATGAGGGTTTAAGGGACATACTCTCATCAAAACATGTTCGAGAACTAAGTCCGTGTAAGTGAAGCTGCCTTAGCCGGACTACTCAACTCATAAGCAAGCAACCACTGGTAGGCTTCTTCTCTAAGCTGGAATGTGGTAAAAGAAACCCCACTCGTCTCCACTACGCCCATAGTACGGAGAATACGATGACACTCCTCAAGAAAATACTAGGCATCATCTGTCACCAATCCACTAAAGGTAGGTGGGTGTTACTTCTTGTCCTCTCAAGTCTGAGTTGCTCCGCCTCAAAAGCTTTGTCTTAGCCTCGTGCTGGACCGGAGCTACTGACTGCATAGGTATAAGATCCAGGGCATGGTCGACCTGGACCCGCTGCTCAGAGGTACGGGTTGAGGGAGTGTGTTCCCCTCCCTCGGCCTCAGACGTGGCAGGAGCAAGTGGAATCAATCCAGCCTAAACTAAGGTGCTGAACATGCTCATGAATTGGGCTAGAGTCTCTTGGAGGGCTGGTGCAGCAATAGGTACCTCAGGTGCCTGCCCTCCAACTGGAGCTATAGGGGGCTCCCTATCGCAGCTCGCACGGGTGCTCTGGCTTCACTGCGCAGTCTTTCTCGGCCTCTACCCCGGCCCCAGCCTCTCGCAGCTGTAGTAGGGGGCGCAGGTGCCTGGTTATCAGATCCTCCGGTATGAGTCCTCGCTATCTATGAGAAAGAATAGATTATAGAAGTTTAGAATTTCGATGTCAACAAATTTCGCACGGCAAGGAATCAAAGAAGTATAATTTTTCCTAACAATTCCATAGGCTCCCGAAGATAAGTACAGATGTCTCCGTATCGATCTGCGAGACTCTAAAAACTGGCTTGTGACTCACGACACCTATGAACATAGAGCTATGATACCAAATGAGAGGTCGCGACGGCACCTAGTATCTACGACTAGGTAAGCCAACATTTTTTCCGGAAATAACAGCGAAAATGAAAACATAACTCCAAACCACTAACAGCAACAATAATGAAATAACGCTTGGCATATACAATAACAACTCTCAAAATACATATAGAACTTCCCAACACCCGAAACATCAATAGTCACAAGCTTCTAAGAATTTGACTACATGTTCTATACACACGTATTTAGAAGTAGTAGAGGAAGAACTACACAAAAAGATAGAGGGGCACTCCTAGGTCTGTGGACGCGGCAGATGTACCTCGAAGTCTCCATAATAGAAGCAGGTGCACAACTAATAGCGAGGCTGGAATGATGTACCTGAATCTGCACACGAAAACATGTACAGAAGAGTAGCATGAGTACACTAGAATGGTACCTAATAATTACCAAGCCTAACCTCGGTCAAGTAGTGATGAGGTCAGGTCAGGCCCACTGGTAAATAATAAATAAGGCAGGAGATATACAGTATAATAATAGACTAGAATTTAACAAAAGGAAACACAACAAGATAAAAGTACAACATATAGAGTAAATAGCAGGGGATCTCCCGAGATACCGTCTCATAGTCCCAAAATAAATATGTAGGGAGAACTCCCGAGGTACCACCTCGTAGTCTCAAAAGTAAATGTACAGGGGGATCTCCCAGGATACCGTCCTGTATCCCTAAAAGTCAACATGCAAGGGGATCTCATGGGATATTGTCCCGTAGTCTAAAAGTAAATACGCATCTCAAATAAAATGAAGATAACAGCTACAACAAGAAAACCTACAGTTTAGACTAAGTACAAGTCAAGAAAAGAAGCAGGAATCCACTAAGTATGCTGAGAGGAGTTCAGATAAGCAATTATGACACGTAGACATGCTACTCTAGGTTGACAGGATAATTACACATGCTAGTATACCTAATTAACATGAAAACAGGTTATTACTCAGTAAGAATTAGGGTTTTCAACAAATAGCCCTTGTACGCACTCATCACCTCACGTACACTGCGCTCACATATCATAACATCACCAAATCCTAAGGGGGTTTCCCCCACACAAGGTTAAGCAAGCCACTTACCTCAAATTAAGCTCAATCGATCAGTAGCAATGCTTTTCCCACAAATATCCGACTCCGAATGACCCAAATCTTGCCAAAATCAATTACATACCATAAATATATCTATAAGAAACTAATCTAATAAATGAAATCTAAGCTAAAGCAAGAAATAAGGAAATCGACCCAAAAAGCCTCCCGAGGCCCACGTCTCGAAATCGGGTAATATTTACAAAATATGAACACACATTCACTTAATAGTCCAACCAAACAAGAATTACTCAAATCCGACCTCAAATCTCCTTCCAAAACTCAAATTTTTAGTCTACGAAGTTTCTACCATTTCCCCCCAAATTTCCAACTCAAATCCCTAATTAGATGATGAAGACATCAATAGATTCATGAAATATAGTCCAATCCGGGTTACAATCACTTACCCCAACAATTTCCTTGAACAATTCTCGAAAAATTGCCTCACGCCGAGCTCTTAAGTCCCAAAATTGAAAATGCGAATCAAACTATCGAACTTGATCTTTTATGCCCAGCGATTCCGCATATGCGAACCTACTGTCACACCTGTGACGCCGCACCCGCGGAAACTCCATTGCATGTGCGGATTCCACTTAAAGCCAAGAGTCTTCTTCTCTAATAAGTTGGCCTCACCTGTGTGTGCGCATCTGCGAACCCTTGTCCGCTTCTGCGATAACCTCCCCAGCTCGTCCTTCGCTTTTTCGATTGCTTCTCCGAGGGAGCGGCTCCACTTATGCGGTCACTTTGTCTCACTTACGACCACTGGCTACCCAGACCAGCACCACATCAACAAGTTACCCTATGCACATGCGAGTACGCACCTGCGATCTCCCCTCCGCAGGTGCGAAACACCGGAAACCAGCAAATCATCCGCAATTTCCTAACTCCAAATTAAATCCGTTAAGCATCTGAAACACACCCAAGTCCCCCAGGACCCCAACCAAACATACTAACCAATCCTAAAACACCATACAAACTTAGTCGAGACCTCGAATCACATCAGACAACGCAAAAAATATGAATCACCCTCTGATTCAAACTTAATGAACTTGAAACTTCAATTTCTACAATCGATGTTGAGACTTATCAAACCACGTCCGATTGATCCAAAATCTTGCACACAAGTCATATCAGCGTTACGCACCTACTCCAACTTTTGAAATAGGAATCAGACCCCGATATCAAAATCTCCACTTCCGGCCAAAATCTCCAAAAATTTGACTTTCGCCATTTTAAGCCTAAATAAGATACAGACCTCCAAAACACAATCCAGACACACCCCTAAGTCAGAAATCACCCAACGGAGCTAACGGAACCTATGAAACTCCATTCAGGATTCGTCTTCACATAGTTCTGACTACGGTCAAAATCATAAGGCTTAAGCTTCCGTCTTTAGGGACTAAGTGTCCCAAAACACTCTGAAACCACAACAAAGACCTCCCGGAAAGTCACATAAGTTGAAAGAGATACGGGGGAAGCAGTAAATAGGGGATCGAGGATATAACTCCCAAAATGACCGGCCGAGTCGTTACATGGCACCTAACCCAACCCGCTAGGTAAGCCAATTTAACCACTAACCAATTCCAATAACAATTAATAAAACAATTAAGTAACAAATTATCTGAATCTGATACATTCCCCAAGGACCGGTAGTACAAATCATGAGCTTCTAAGACTAGAGTTTACTAAGCAGGTGTAAATTAAATACATCATCTGTTCGAAAAGTACGTAAACAAATTTATATATACTAAGGCTACCATGAACGAGAGGCAGCTAAAACCGGAAAACATGTACATCTTCAAATACAGCTCTTGTCGATCTCATCAACGTCCACAACCAACATCTACACGCAAGGTGCAGAGGTGTAGTATGATTACAACCGATCGCATGAACTCATTAAGTAACAAACCAAACCATAAACCGAAAGTAGTGACGAGCTAGAACAAAGGTCGGGTCTAAGACCAATATCCAAAAATAGTTCATAAAAATGTAAAGCAAATTATAAAAGAAGTAATTCAGAGATGAAATGCTCAGCCTATTCATAGTTTCCCGAAAAATAGATCTACTTTTCAAGTATATCAGTGAAAATCCAAATCCTTTACTCAAATCGTCGAAAATATGGATAAATTTGAAAACAGTAATTTTTCCCAAAAATCCTTTCAATAATAAAATAAGATGCTCCATCTTTCTTTCCAGGTATCAAGTGTAACAAATATCACTATGCTCATATGTTAATATGTGTGAGAAGTCATGAATGACGTGATACCATGCAGCATGAGGAATAAATGCATCTATATGTTTGTATGTCAAGTGTGTATGCCAAATGCGATGCAAATCAGTGATAAGAGCATATGCATACTCTCAGGGTATCAATTCACTCAATCCTCCCAGTCACTTAGTCCTCTCATTCACTCAATCCTCCCAAACACTGAATCCTCACAGTCACTCTGTCCTCCCAATCACTCGGCACTCGCACTCAGTAAGTACCTGCGCTCATTGGGGGTGTGTAAGACTCTGGATGGGCTTCTTCAGCCCAAGCACTATAATCGGCTCGGACAACTCACGTGCTATAGTATCAATATCAGAATCTGCACGGACAACTCACGTGCTATAGTATCAATATACTCACATTCAGGCCCTCGGCCTCACTCAGTCATCAATCTCTCCAGTCTCTCGGGCTCTCAATGACATGAAAAATCAGCCCAAAAAAATGTGATGTATCAATAAATGGTAACAGAGACAGATATATTATATGCATATGAATGTGTATGACTGAGTACGTAATGCAATGAAAGCAGATAGCTCAACATCATAAATGACCTCGCTGGGTCTCAACAGAATAAGCATGTAGCCTAAACATCTTTTCTAACATGGATCACAGCTCAAGAACTACTTAGAGATTTCATGATTACAGGTAAGACCAGGTAACTACACAGTACCAAAGAAATAACGGAATTACAATTTAGAGGGTGCACGCCCACACGCTTGTCACATAGTATGTGTGTCACCTCAACACCAATCAGATAACACATAATTCGGGATTTCATACCCTCAACACCAATTTTATAAGTGTTACTTACCTCGAACAAGGGAATTCCAATATCGAGCAAGCCAAGCGATGCTCCAAAAATGCCAGCCCGCGCGTTCCGATCTACGAACGGCTCAAACTAACCAAAAACAACTCAAATAGATCAAACAATGCTAAAGGAACCAATCACAATAGAAAAAGAACAAATATTGAATCAAAAGCCCAAAATTAGCCAAAAAGTCCAACCCGGAACCGCGCCTCGGAACCCGACAAAACTCAAAAAATCCTCCAACCCATTCAATTACGAGTCCAACCATACTAGTTTCACTCAAATCCTACTCTAATCGGTGCTCAAAACTCGAAAATTCAATTTATGAAGTATTTGACAAAGACCCCAAATTTCCTCTTTAAATTCATCATCCAATTGCTAAAAATGAAGTTATATTCAAGAAATGTAATCAAAACCAAGGGTAGAACACTTAGCCCAATCCTTGTGATAAAAATTTCTCTAAAAATCGCTCCATTCTGATGTCCATAGCTCAATATGTGATAATAATGACCAACCCTCAAACTTAAAGCATTCTGCCCAGCATTTTCCACATTTGCGGAAAGTAGGTCACACCTGCGACCTTCTCTTGGAAAGTGAGAACTCCACTTTTGCGAAAATGGCCTTCTCCAGTAACCCTCGCACATGCGGTATCAAACTCCATTTTTGTGAAGCCTTTCGCACCTGTGCATCCGCACCGCACTCATTTCTCTGCTTCTGCGATCTTCCTCACCCAACCTCTTCTCGCTTCTGCGACTCCTCTTACGATTATGAGGCCATCTTACCTGCACAAACCAGCCGCAGGTGCGATCACACATGATCAACCATCAGTAGCTTGGCCAAAAATGATCCAAAAAATTCAAACCTAGTCTGAAACTCACCCGAGCCCCTCGAGATCAAGTTCAAACATGCCAACAAGATCCATAACATAATACGAACCTACTCGAGGCCTCAAATCATGCATAACAACATTGAAACGATGAATCTCACCTCAAATCGAACTTTGAACTTTCAATTTCCAAAACTTGCGCCGAAATATACCAAATCAACTGAGAATGAACCCAAATTTTGCACACAATTCCCAAATGAAAAAATGAAATTATTCTAATTCCCGAATCATAATCCGAATCCGATAGCAAAAAGTTAACTTCTGGTCAAACTTAAGAACTTTCCAAACCTTCAAATTTCTAATTTTTGCCAATTTGTGATGAAACCTTCTAGAAAGATCCAAAAGCAAATTCGAGCATACGCCCCGGTCCAAAACACCATCTGAACCTATCGAAACCATAAAACTCCATTCTGGGGTCAAATTCACAAAAAGTCAAACTTGGTCAACTCTTCTAACTTAAAGCTTCAACAATGAAATTCATTCTTCCAAATCGATTCTGAATAACCTGCAAACCAAAATCGATGATTCACATAAGTCATAAACATCATACGGAGCTAATCATGCCCGCAAACTACCTAACAAATTGCAAATGCTCAAAACATCCGGCCGGATCGTTACACTTCAGGTTGTTTGGCACCAAGTTGAGGCTTTAAAGCGGATTTGTGCACCAGAAGTGAGCTTGAGAACGAAGTAAGTCTCTTGTCTAAACTTGTAAGAGGTAACTCCTCCCCTTAGATGTACCTTTGTTGTGTATTACTTATGTGGGGATCTACGTACGCACGAGGTGACGAGAGTCCGTGCGTAGTTATATTCCATGATATGTATGGGTAGTCTTAGATCCGCATCATGACTTAATTGTACTATTGTGTACTATGCATATTAATTATTTTGAATAGAGTTGAGACTAGGGATTCTAAAGTTGCAAATTTTCAATTTAAATTTCTTAATTTTTGGAAGAATTGAGGAAATACATATTAAATATGAGACACCCATGTCCTCTAGCGTCGCAAGTACTTCCGCGAGCGAGGTAAACTTCTATACTCTCATAGTAGCGGACTATTCGCCTCGGCAGTATAATAGATGCATCTATGGTTTGTTTTGTTCGACCCTCGGCAGTGCACATGATATTTTAGATCGGGTCGCACGACCTCGACATAAATCGTGTGTGATAATACTCGGAGCCCGATTACACTTGATATTATTTTATGGCTTGAGAGGTTACAATTTATTTAATAGCTAGAAATTATTGGAGTTAGCATGCATGTGTCAAATGGAGACTTTTAAATTGACTATTAGTTAAAGATCCATTTATTCATTGTTGGTGGTTGTGTTATTATTATTATTCTTGTATTCCATGCCTATTTAGAATTTCTGTATTTTATTATTGGCACGTAGTAAGTGTCGATGTCGACCCCTCGTTACTACTTTTTCGAGGTTAGACTGGACACTTACTGGGTACATGTCGTTTATGTACTCTTGCTACACTTATGCACTAATCGTGCAGGATCTGAGGCAGATGCATCTGGTGTCCATTCAGGCACGCATCCCCGTTATCCTGAGGCATAGTGGTGAGCTGCTCTCTGAGTCTGTTCTGCAGCACCCACAGTCTCTCTTTTGTATTTACTTTCTGGCTATCCTATTTCAGACAGTAGCATAGGTGTTTTGTAGATTCTACTAGTTGCTCATATACTTGTGACACCGGATCTTGGAAATATGCTAGTAGGCATTTTATGACTTTTGAATATTTATTCTATTGTATTTGCTCTTTTATTAGTTTACGTTTTACTTTATTAAATTTTCCACTTCTCATTTACTTAATAAATATTAAAAAGAATTCAACTACTTTGAAATTTTTAAAAAGAATAGATACATGGTTAGTTTACTATTGACCTGCCTAGCGACGACGTTGGGTGTCATCACGGCCTATAGGAGAAATTGGTCGGGACATGTATAATACATGTTTGGTTTAGGCGAGAATAAAAATACTCGACGCATAACTTAATTAATACATTACATCAATGTTTTGTTTTTTGAATTACCACTATTCGCAGAAGGTATGAAGTGGGCTCGTAAACTAGGCAATCATGCACAGTAATATAATCTACATTATTATTGGCATAACAATCTTCATTGTTCATACCATAAACTATAAGACATCTGGTACACAAAGTATCCATGTTCATATAAGATCCGGGAAAGGACCACACTTAAGGATATGCTACGATTGAAATATGTGACCTCTAGATCACACACAAACAACTTTACTGCTACTCAAGACTCCCCTTCAATATAGTCTATAATTCCTCCATAACTTGTACAAAATAAGGTGCATGCTCATGTTGTATATATAGGTACTAGAAAGGATAGCCTCTGGATTTGGGTGAGTCTGCAATTTTAAGAGTTCGTTCAACAAGCCTACGAGCTTTCCTGCTCCTAATCTCCACTCTCATACTCTCACTCTTCTCTATCTTTTGGTAAGGTTCTTTCATCATTTTCTGTGATATTTTCAGTTTCATCTTCAAGTTTATCATTAACCTCTCCAACCCCATCATCACCATTTCCTTTATATCTTCTTCTCAACTACCTCTAAAAGAAGAGAGATAGAGAGAGAGAGGGGAATGGAGGAAGAGAAGATGATGTATAGAAGCTAGCTAATTCTAATAATATATAGTACTAAGAAATTGACCCTAACCATATACAATAACGAATGACTTTTGACTTTTATAAAGCAAACGAGATAGCTAGAGATAAAACAACCACTAAGATCAAAGGAATCAAGATTACGTTTAAATATTTAAATTTAACGAAATGGACATATATAACCAAATACGATAGTTTGACATCATTCCGACACGAATTAGAGAAGTTTTGGCATATTTTTGAGGAATAAAATAAAGCATCAGAAGATGGTTACTTGATAAAAAATATTTTAAGATTTGAAGTCAATTACGGCACCGCGAAATACGGCGCCGTACCATTCCATTTATGATTTTTTAAGGAGACAAAGGTAGCTTTCATGACAACAAATTAGGGCAGATTATTCTTGATCACGTCTATTTGCGTGTTCAATTTACTCGCTAAGCTAATGTTGTTTTTACTTCTTATAATCACTTGCGCTCAAGTTTTATTTAGTAGTAATATACGTTGATTCACGACCGTCCAATAATAAGCTTTTTAATTCTACATCGTAGACCAAATAAACTAATCCTACTTGTATATGTGCAATACGCTCAATCTTAATGTTCTCTTTTAAAATCCCTTAATGGAAGCCTCATTTTTTATTTTTTTTTGCATTAATTTTGAATACTTAATACCGATATGATTGATTGGCTAATATGTATATACTAGTCTCTATGTTCATTACCGACAATAACAAAATTTAATTGTATATATTGCTGAATATGTACATAGTATGAAATTAATTCCATAAAATAAAAAATATATATATATATAATATATCATAAAAACTGAGTCATGAATAATGTTTTGACATAATATAGGAGGACAAATTAAAACTAAACATTTTGGATTCGTAAAATTATGTGATTAAAGTTATACAATAACTTAAAGAATGCACTATATATTAGTTACTATTTTATGTGAAGTTATGATTAACTTTAGTTAAGCCTTGTGGTGTATGAAGTCTAATATATATATATATATATATATATATATATATATATATATATATATATATATCAAAATAAAGATATATTGATAATGGAGAAAAAAAAACTTAAATTTTTTAAATTTCTTAGCCACACATTTGTTTTGTTATACAGAAGAAATCATATTAGACAAAAGTTATCGCTAGAAAATTATTCAAACTCATATTCTTATCAATCCAATCTCTTGAAAAGCACATGAGTGGTCATGTGTCTATACACAAGTATACTTGCTCATATCAAAATATTTTAGTATGTCCAACCTAATCGTTATAGAGATCTTTGAGGTGTAATTTAGTATTTTCTTTTTAAAGTAATTGATTTATTATGAGTAGTCATCAATTGAGATTTAGCGTTTCTGAATTACAAATTAGCGATATTAATAGATCATCATACCTACCAAATCAATCGGTATATCCCATATTCTATTTTTCCTTGAAGAAGTAAAACAATTTTGAAGGGTATAAAAGTTGGTCAATATTAGAATTAAAAGGGCAAGTCTTTGGGAAAAAAAGGAACTAATAATAATTTACTCGCACTTTTTTAAATCCTACATAAATTTATAGACTATTTTGGTATAAATAATGAAAAATAGAATTTTAATTAAAGACTACCTCTAATTTTAAAGCCGAAACAAGACATGTTGCTAATTATATACATGTTCTACACATTTAAACTTACTTTATTTCTTTTTTGTTTCCTTTAGGTATTCTTTCACGTTTTGAAACAAGAAGTTAGAATGACATTAAAATATTACGTTATGTTATGGCCTAAGAAAAAACAATTCCAATGACATGTGGCTTTAAGAAGTTCTATTATAAGTTGGTAACAAACTCCCATATTTTAGGCACTATAACATAATTCACGTTATTTTATAAATTTAATTTTTTTTAGTATTAGTTGTGTTTAACCTTAAAATGAGTAACAATTAAATTTGTATGCGGTTTAAAAGATACGTGATTAATTTTAACACGAATGATTAAAGAAACAACAAGTAATTGAATTAAAACATAGCAAAACGATCAAACCAAATGTGATAAAATAATTAAGCCTGGCATCATATTTGAATGCTAGAAACTAGTTCAAATCAAGCCCTCGGGATGGAGCTCGGTTGCAACTGAATGGATGAACAAGTGAAGAACACTTGAACAATTGACAAAAAATAAAAGTAAACTTTATTGCTTTGATATGCATGCCAACAGTGACCCAAAAAAATGAAAAGGTTCTCCCCATTACATAGCAAGAGCGTTTCAACCCTAATACAAGTCTAAAGAAGGTGAAAACACCTTTCCCTCCTTTTTTTTTAAAGAAAACATGATCCGTAGTTAATATCGGGCGTGATCCGCGCCGTAATATCCGACTTATGGCGGATATTTCGGCTCCTCGTTCATCCTCTTTAATTATCTTCCCTTTAACCTTGATTATTCGTTTCGCTCGAGCTTGATTCTTCCCATGTTTGTCCATGCTTGATTTCCGACGTATCATTCGTTCGTTCCCTGGCTCTGATCTGTGGGCACCCTCGACCTTACCCGAGCTAGCATCAAATCACGTTGCCCCTCGTTTCTTCATTGGGAAATTAGGGGTAATTTTATCCCTGTAACGACCCGGCCAGTCGTTTTGAGAGTAATATCCTCGATACCCTGTTTACTACTTTCCCCGTATTTTTTTCTCCTTATGTGACTTGTCAGGAGGTTTGGTTCGTGGATTCAGAGTGTTTTGGGACACTTAGTTCCTAGAACGGAAGCTTAAGTTCTTGGATTTTGACCGTAGTTGGAACTATGTGAATACGACTCCGGAATGGAGTTTTGTTAGTGTCGTTAGCTCTGTTGGGTGATTTTGGACTTAGGAGCGTGACCGAGTTGTGTTTTGGAGGTTCGTAGCTAAATTAGAATTGAAATGGCTAAAGTTGAATTTTTGGGACGTTTGACCGGTAGTGGACTTTTGATATCGGGGTCAGATTCCGATTTTGGAAGTTGGAGTAGGTCTGTAATGTCAATTATAACTTGTGTAAAAAATTTTAGGTCAATCAGACGTGGTTTGATAGGTTTCGACATCGGTTGTAGAAGTTTAAAGTTTCAAAGTTCATTAAGTTTGATTGAAGGGTGATTTATGTTTTTAGTGTTGTTTCATGTGATTTGAGGGCTAGACTAAGTTCGTATAGTGTTTTATGATTTGTTGGTATATTTGGTTGAGGTCTCGGGGGCCTCAGGTGTGTTTCGGATACTTAATGGATCATTTTGGACTTGTGAGAGATAGCAAATATTTTGGTTTTCTAATTGTTGGTGTCCTTCTTCGCGTTCGCGAAGGGTGTTCCGCATTCACAAAGAGGATCTGGAGGTAGGAGTAGAGTTGTAGAGGCCGCGTTCGCGAAGGTGTGTGTTCTGTAGTGCATCGCGAACACGTTAAGGGCACCGCGTTCGCGTAGAGGAAGTAGAGAAGCTAGGACCCCAAGGTCTTGTTCTACGCATTCGTGTAGTGGAGATCATGTTCGTGAAGTGGAAGCAAGTGAAAGCTACGCGTTCACGACGGGACACTCGCGTTCTCGAAAGAGGGATTTTGGTCAGTGAATTTTTTTTCTACGCGAACGCGAGGGTGTGGCCGCTTTCACGAAGAAGGAATGTCTGGGCAGCAGTGTTAAATTTCATAAACGAGGGTTTGAACCCATTTTTTATATTTTGAGCTAGAAACCACGAATTTGGTCGATTCTTGAAGGGATTATCAAGGATTTGATTGGGGTAAGTGATTCTTACTTGGTTTAACTAAATTCCATGATTATACCTTTAATTCCACCATCTAACTTGTGATTTTGGCTGAAAAAATAGGGAAAAGGAGGAAGAGTTATTGAGTTAGATTTTTGAGGTTTTGAATGAGATTTTGTTATCGGATTTGAGTAAATTTGATATGGTTAAACTCGTGAGTGAATGGGTGTTCATATTTGCTGACTTCTATCCGATTTCGAGACGTGAGCCCGGGGAGGCTTTTTAGGGTGATTTTTGAATTTCTTGTTAAAGTCTTGATTTCATTTATTAGCTTAGTCTATTATAGTTGTATATATGATATGTAATTGTATTTGGATATATGTGGGCTATTCGGAGTCGGATAATCGAGGAAAAGGCATTCTTACAGATTGATTTGAGCTTGGTTCGAGGTAAGTGGCTTGCCTAACCTTGTGTGAGGGAAATTTCCTTAGGATTTGGTACTGTAATGATATGTGAGCACTGTGTACGTGAGGTGACGAGTACGTACACGGGCTATTTGTTGTAAAACCCGATTTTACTGAGTAGCAACCTGTTTTCCTTTAAATTTGAGTTATACCACTTTACTGAGTAGTAATCTGTTTTCATTCTTAATTAAGTTTTACAAACTGGTGTAGTTATTCTGTTTAGTCGAATATCACATGTCTACGTGCTTTAACTGCTTATCTGAAATCTGTGAAGCATGTCTAGTTGATTTCATGCTTTTCCTTGTTCTTTATCAGTATTAACGGTAGAATTCTTGTTGTTAACTGTTGTATTTATCGGTTTGAGTTGTGTGTTTACTCTTTTGAGACTACGAGACGGTACCTCGGGAGTTCTCCCTAAGACTATAAGGCAGTACCTCGGGAGTTCTCCCTACGACTTTGAGGCGGTACCTCGGGAGTTCTCCCTGTATATTTACTTTTGAGACTACGAGGCGGTACCTCAGGATTTCTCCCCGCATATTTACTTTGGGACTACGAGACGGTATCTCGGGAGATCCCTTGCTATTTATTCATGTGTGTTGTACTGTTGTTTTTGCTGTGTTTTCCTTTTTGTTAAATTTCAGTCTCTTATTATACTGTAATATTCTCCTGCTTAATTATTTTATGCCGGCGGGCCTGACCTGACCTTGTCACTACTCGACCGAGGTTAGGCTTGGCACTTAGTGGGTACTGTTGTGATGTACTTATGCTACTCTTCTGCACATATTTGTGTGCATATCCTAGTGCTCTTTATTATCAGCCACGTCATCAGTGAGCAGCGACAGTTGCAGACTTCAAGGTATATCTACCGTGTCGCAGACCTCGGAGTCCCCCTCTATTCTTCCCTTTGTCAAACACTTTCTGTATTTCTTTTTATTAGACTCTGGTGTATAGATATACTATTTTCTTTCTGTAGTTTGTGACTTACGGTGTTCCAGGTTTTAGGAAGACTATGTGAATCTTGAGTATTGGTTAATGTACATGCCGAGCCGCGTTGTTACTAGTTATTCAGTTATCTATTGCTACTAGTTGCTAAGTTTTACTCTCATTTTTGTTATTTTCTGCAATTTGTTAGACTTACCTAATCGTAAAGACTAGGTGTCGTCACGCCATTTTTCTGAGGGTGTTTGGGTCGTGACAAGTTAGTATCAGAGAGGTTCATAGGTGTCGTGAGTCACAAACCGGTTTATGGAGTCTCGGGGATCGGTACGAAACGTCTGTACTTATCTTCGGTAGGCTATGGAACTGTTAAGAAAAACTACACTTCTTTGATTCCTTGTCGTGCGAAAATTTGTCGACTTCAAAATTTTAAACTTTTGTATTCTATTCTCTCACAGATGGTGAGGATACGTACATGCGAATCTAATGACCAGGTACCCGCGCCCCCTGTTAGAGCCGCGAGAGGTCGGGGTCGGGGTAGAGGCCGAGGACGTCCACACGGTGCAGCCAGAGCACCCGCACGAGTTGCTACAGAGGATCCCCCAGTAGCTCGAGCTGGAGGGCAGGCACCTGGAAACCTATTGTTGCACCAGTCCTCCTAGAGACTCTAGCCCAGTTCATGAGCATGTTCATCACCTTAGATCAGGCTGGATTGATTCCACTTGCTCTTGCCACATCTCAGGCCATGGGAGGAGCACAGACTCCCGTAGCCCGTACCCAAAGCAGCGGGTTCAGGTCGACCAAGTCCTAGAGATTATGCTGATGCAGCCGGTAGCTCTGATTCAGCATGAGTCTAGTGCAACAGCTTTTGAGGCGGAGCAGCTCAGACTTGAGAGGTACAAGAAGTACCACCCTCCTACCTTCAGTGGATTGGCGACAAATGATGCCCAGGGTTTTCTGGAGGAGTGCCACCGTATTCTCCGTACTATGGGCGTAGCAGAGACGAGTGGGGTTTCTTTTACTACATTCCAGCTTAGAGGAGCAGCCTATCAGTGGTGGCATGCTTATGAGTTGAGTAGTCCACCTGAGGCAGCTTCACTTACATGGAATCAGTTCTCGAACATGTTTTTGAGAGAGTATATCTCTCACAGTCTTAGGTACGCATGGCGCACGGAGTTTGAGCAGTTGTGCCAGGGTGTTGTGACTGTGTCAAAGTATGCAGTCTGCTTCACTTATTTGGCTCGACATGCACCGACCTTGGTTGCCAAAGTTTGAGAGAGGGTTCGTCGGTTTATTAAGGGCTCCACCCTAGTATCAAGATTAGCATGTCCAGGGAGTTGGAGATGGATATTTATTACCAGCAGGTTGTGACTATTACGAGGAAATTGGAAGGTATGTTCACTCAGGATAGAGAGGAGAAGGAGGCCAAGAGGTATCGAGAGTCTGGCACTTACAGTGGTACTCGTGCCCAGCTACAGTTCGCCATGGTAGGGGTTATATGAGTCGCCCCATTCATTTATATCTTTCAGTCGCCGGTGGTATTTTGGCCTCATCTAGGCCCTAGGAGCCTTATTATGCACCGTCAGTATCTAGTGTACCTCCTACATGGGGTGCTTTTAGCGGCCATTCCAGCAGACCTGGCCTGAGCTAGTCACAGCAGCCACGCCCTCCGTGAGCTTGTTTTGAGTGTGGAGACACTCGCCATATGGTGAGGGATTGCCCCAAACTTAGAAGGGGTGCACCTCCACAGACTTCCCATCCACCGCGTGCTCCACCAAATCCTCAAGCTATGATTCCAGCACCAGATACCGCCCCACCTGCTCCGCCAGATTGAGGTGGAGGTCGATGAGGTTGAGGTCGCCCTAGAGGGGGAGTCCATGCCAGATATTATGTCCTTTCGACTCTTACAGAGGCAGTTGCTTCCGACTTTGTCATTACAGGTATTGTTCTGGTATGTCATAGAGATGCGTCGGTCTTATTTGATCCAGGCTCTACTTATTCCTATGTGTCTTCTTATTTTTCCCCGTATTTGGGCGTATCTCGTGATTCTTTGAGTTCTCCTGTTTATGTGTCTACACCTCTGGGAGATTCTCTTGTTGTGGACTACGTGTATCGGTCATGTTTGGTTGTTCTTAGTGGTTTTGAGACCAGAGTCATTTTTTTGTATTGCTCAGCATGGTAAATTTTGATATTATTTTGGGCATGGACTGGTTGTCACCCCATTATGTTATTCTTGATTGTCACGCTAAGACCGTGACGCTGGCTATGACAGGATTACCGCGATTAGCATGAAGAGGTACCTTAGAGTATATTCCCAACAGAGTTATTTCATTTCCTAAGGCTCAACGAATGGTTGAGAAGGGGTGTGACGCGTATCTAGATTATGTGAGAGATGTCAGTATTGATACCCCTACAGTTGAGTTAGTTCCAATAGTGAGGGATTTTTCATATGTGTTTTCAGCTGATTTTCCATGCCACCCGATAGATATATTGATTTTGGCATTGATTTGTTGATGTCTCTCATCCCATCTCTATTCCTCCATATCGTATGGCCCATCTTGAGTTGAAGGAGTTGCTTGATAAGGGCTTCATTCGGCCCAGTGTGTCACCTTGGGGGTGCTCCGGTACTATTTGTGAAGAAAAAGGATGGTTCTATGCGTATGTACATTGAGTGTCGCCATCTGAACAAAGTTACAGTGAAGAACATGTATCCATTGCCTCGTATTCATGACTTATTTGATCAGTTCCAGGGTGTTTTCCAAGATTGACTTACGTTCAGGCTATCAGTAGTTGAAGATTCGGGAGCCAGATATTCCGAAGACTGCTTTCAGGACTCGGCATGGTCACTACGAGTTCCTTGTGATGTCTTTTGGGATGACTAATGCCCCAGTAGCATTTATGCACTTGATGCACAGTGTGTTCTAGACCTATCTTGACTCATTTGTCTTTGTGTTTATTGGCGACATTCTGATGTACTCTCAGACTCGGGAGGATCATGAGCAGCACTTGAGGAGTGTGCTTCAGACCTTGAGAGAAAAGAAGTTATATGCAAAATTTTCAAAGTGTGAGTTTTGGCTAGACTCAGTGGCATTCTTGGGTCATGTAGTATCTAGTGATGGGATCAAGGTGGATCTGAAGAAGGTTGAAGTAGTGTAGAGTTGGCCTAGATCATCCTCAGCTACGGAGATCCGAAGGTTTCTTGGTTTGGCAGGGTATTACCGTCGATTTGTAGAGGGTTTCTCATCTATTCCAGCACCTATGACCAGGATGACCAAGAAGGGTGCTCCGTTCAGGTGGACAGAGGAATGTGAGGAGAGCTTTCAGAAGCTCAAGACAGCTTTGACTACAGCCTCAGTATTGGTATTACCTATAGGTTCGGGGTCTTATACTTTATATTTTGATGCGTCGTGGGTTGGTCTCAGCGCGGTGTTGATGCAGGACAGTAGGGTGATTTCTTACACATCCAGTCAACTGAAGGTGCATGAAAAGAACTATCATGTCTAAGGACTTGAGTTAGTAGCTATTATTCATTCCTTGAAGATTTGGTGGCACTATTTGTACAGTGTCCCTTGTGAGATTTACACCCATCATCGGAGTTTGCATCATTTATTCAAGCAAAAGGATCTTAACTTGCGTCAGCGAAGGTGGTTGGAGATGCTTAAGGACTATGATATCACCATTTTGTACCATCACAGGAAGGCCAATATGGTGGCCGATGCTTTGAGTCGCCGGGAGGAGAGTTTGGGGAGCTTAGAATATCTACCAACAACAGAGAGGCCCATGGCATTGGATGTTCAGGCCTTAGCCAGCTAGTTTTTTAGATTGGATATTTCTGCGAAGAGTCGAGTATTGCGTTGCGTGGTCTCTCAGTCTTCTCCTTATGATCGTATCAGGGAGCATCAGTATAATGACCTACATCTGCTTTTCCTTAAGGACATGGTCCAACACGGTGATGCGAAAGAGGTCACTATTGGGGATGATGGTGCATTGAGGATGCAGGGCAGACAATGTATGCCTAATATGAATGGTTTGTGTGAGTTGATTCTCTAGAAGGCTCACAATTTGTGGTAATCCATTCATCCAGGTTCCGCAAAAATGTATCAAAACTTGAGGCAACATTATTGGTGGAGGAGAATGAAGAAGGACATAGTAGAGTATGTAGCTCGGTTTCAAAATTGCCAGCAGGTGAAGAATGAGAATCAGCAGCCAGGTAGGTTGCTTCAGAAGTTAGAGATTCCGGAGTGGAAATGGGAGCGGATCACTATGGATTTTGTTGTTAGGCTTCCACGGACTCAACGGAAGTTTGATGCAATTTGGGTGATTGTGGATAGGCTGACCAAGTCGACTCATTTCATTCCTATGATGACTATCTATTCTTCCGAGCAGCTGGCTCGACTTTATATTCGCGAGATCATCAAGATTCATGGCGTGCCAGTATCTATCATCTCTGATAGGGGTACTCGGTTTACATAACAGTTTAGAGGGTCATACAGCATGAGTTTGGTACTCGAGTATATGCTCAGTGCGTGTGTAATGGAGTTTGGAGGTTTGTGGGATCAGTTCTTGCCACTTGCGTAGTTCTCCTACAACAACAATTATCAGTCGAGTCTCCAGATGGCACCGTATGAGGCTCTGTATGGTAGGCGGTGTCGGCCTCCAGTGGGTTGGTCGAGTCGGACGAGGCTAGATTATTGTGTACAGACATGGTTCAGGATGCTTTGGAGAAGGCTAAAGTGATTCAGGATCGACTTCGCACAGCCCAGTCCAGATAGAAGAGTTATGCGGATCGAAAGGTTCGCGATGTGGCATTCATGGTTGGAGAGCAGGTCCTGCTCTGGGTGTCAATCATAAAGGTGTTATGAGGTTCGGAAAGAGGGGCAAGCTGATCCCAAGGTTTATTGGCCCATTTGAGGTGTTGCGACATGTTGGGGAGGTTGCCTATGAGCTTGTCTTGCCTCCCAATCGAGCAAGAGTTCATCCAGTATTCCATGTTTCTATGCTCCGGAAGTATCATAGTGATCCGTCTCATTTGTTGGATTTCAGCTCAGCACAGTTGGATAAGGATTTATCTTATGTTGCGGAGCCAGTGGATATTTTGGACAGGCAGGTTCGAAAGCTTAGGTCAAATAACATTGCTTCTGTAAAGGTTCAGTGGAGGGGTCAGCCAGTCGAGGAGGCGACTTGGGAGATCGAGCATGATATGCGTAGCCGTTATCCTCATCTTTTCACCGCTTCAGGTATGTCTCTATACTCGTTAAGGAAAAATGATTCTTTTAAGAGGGGGAAGATGTAATGATTCGGCCGGTCATTTTGAGAGTAATAGCCTTGATCCCCTATTTACTACATCCCCCTTATCTTTTTCTGCTTATGTGACTTGTCGGGAGATTTGGTTCGTGGTTTTGGAGTGTTTTGGGACACTTAGTCCCTAGAATGGAAGCTTAAGTTCTTTGATTTTGATAGTATTTGGAACTGTGTGAAGAAGACTCCGCAATGGAGTTTCGTCGGTCCCGTTGGGCGACTTTGGACTTAGGAGCGTGATCGGATTGTGTTTTGGAGGTCTATAGCTAAATTAGGATTAAAATGTGAAAGGTGAATTTTTGTGAAGTTTAACTGGTAGTGCACTTTTTGATATCAGGGTCGGATTCTGATTCCGGAAGTTTGAGTAGGTCCTCAATGTCAATTATGACTTGTGTGCAAAATTTGAGGTCAATCGGAATCGGTTGTAGAAGTTTGAAGTTTCAAAGTTCATTAAGTTTGAATTGAAGGGTGATTCATGTTTTTAGCGTTGTTTGATGTTATTTGAGGGCTCGACTAAGTTAGTATGGTGTTTTAGGGCTTGTTGGTATGTTTGGTTGAGGTCCCGAGGGCCTCGGGTGTGCTTCGGATGCTTAACAGATCATTTTGGACTTGTGAGAGATGGCAGATTTTTTGGTTTTTCCAGTTGGTGGTGTCCTTCTTCGCATTCGCGAGGGGTGTTCCGCATTTGTGGAAAGGATCTAGAGGCAGGAGGAGATTTGTTCTTCGCTTTCTCGAAGTAGAGGCCGCGTTCGCGAAGGTGTGTGTTCTGCAGTGCATCGCGAACGCGTGAAGGGCATCGCGTTTGCATAGAGGAAGTAGAGCAGTTGGGACCCCAAGGCCTTGTTCTAGGCGTTCGCGTAGTGGAGATCGCGTTCGCGAAGGGGAAGCCTGTGGAAGTTACACGTTCGCGAGGGGACACTCGCATTCTCAAAAGAGGGATTTTGGTCAGTGAATTTTTGTTTTACGCGAATGCGTGGGTGTGGCCGCTTTCGCGAAAAAGGAATGTCTGGGTAGCAATGTTAAATTTCAAAAAACGAGGGTTTGAACCCATTTTTCATATTTTGAGCTAGAGACCGTGGATTTGGGCGATTCTTGAAGGGATTTTCAAGGAGTTGATTGGGATAAGTGATTCTTACTTGGTTTTAACTAAATTCCATGATTATGCATTTAATTATGCCATCTGATTGTGATTTGGGGTGAAAAATAGGGGGGAAAGAGGAAGAGTTATTGAGTTAGATTTTTGAGGTTATGAATGAGATTTTGTTATCATATTTGAGTAAATTTGATATGGTTAGACTCGTGAGTGAATGGGTGTTCATATTATGTTACTTTTACCCAATTCTGAGACGTGGGCTCGAGGAGGCTTTTTAGGGAGATTTTCGAATTTCTTATTAAATCTTGATTTCATTGATTAGCTTAGTCTATTATAGTTGTATTTATGATATGTAATTGTGTTTGGATAGATTTGGTCCATTCGGAGTCGGATAGTTGAGGAAAATGCATTCTTATCGATTGATTTGAGCTTGGTTCGACGTAAGTGGCTTGCCTAACCTTGTGTGGGGAAAATCTCCTTAGGATTTGGTACTGTTGTGATATGTGAGCGTCGTGTATGTGAGTTAACGAGTACGTACATGGGCTATTTGTTTTAAAACCCGATTTTACTGAGTAGCAACTTGTTTTCCTTTAAATTTGAGTTATACCACTTTACTGAGTAGTAATCTGTTTTCATTCTTAATTGAGTTGTACAAACTGGTGTAGATTCTGTTTAGTCTAATATCAAATGTCTACGTGCTTTAACTGCTTATCTGAACTCTGTGAAGCATGTCTAGTTGATTTCATGCTTTTCCTTGTTCTTTATCAGTATTAACGGTAGAATTCTTGTTATTAACTGTTGTATTTATCGGTTTGAGTTGTGTGTTTACTTTTGAGACTACGAGGTGGTTCCTTAGGAGTTCTCCCTACACATTTACTTTTGAGACTACGAGACGTTACCTCGGGAGTTCTCCCTAAGACTATGAGGCAGTACCTCGGGAGTTCTCCCTAAGACTTCGAGGCGGTACCTCGGAAGTTCTCCCTGTATATTTACTTTTGAGACTACGAGGCGGTACCTCAGCTATAGTCTGAGAATTCAAGGTATATCTGTCGCATCCGCAGACCTCGGAGTACCCCTCTATTCTTCCCTTTGTCAAAAACTTTCTGTATTTCTTTTTATCATACTCTGGTGTATAGAGATACTATTTTTATTCTGTAGCTTGTGACTTATGATGTTCCGGGTTTTGGGAAAACTATGTGTATCTGTGAGTATTGGTAAATGTACATGCCGAGAGATGTTGTTACTAGTTATTCAGTTATCTATTGCTGCTAGTTGCTAAGTTTTACTCTCATTTTTGTTATATTCCGCAATTTGTTAGGCTTACTTAGTCGTAGAGACTAGGTGTCGTCACGACGTTTTTCGGAGGGAGTTTGGGTAGTGACAATCCCCGATTTTATCTGTACACAAATAGTCCCCTCACTTTCTCGGAGAGTATATTTATAGGAATGGTGAGAAGTGACTATTTGACCCCGGTTCCTTCTTCGTACACCATAAGCAAGTTAACGAGATGAAACGCCTCATCAGTCACATCGCTTTGATTTTGGACACGCGCCAGCCGCCGGTTGATCATCCTTGGTAGTTTCCAAATGTGAAATGTCATGCATTAATTGTTCCTTCCCTACAAATGCTCCGGTTTCCTATTTTCAATTTTTTACTTTCTGATTTCGAACCTTCTTCCCTCGAGTTTTCATTTGTTCATCAATCCTTCAAATCTTCATAGCATGTTCTTCACATCTTCATATCTTCATATCTTATCTTCAAACATTCATACCAAACCTTCAAACCAGATCTTCAAAACTTTATATTTCCAGATTGAGATGGCTAAGACTTCAAAATCGGTACCCCAAAGCACTGCCCCCACAACTTCTTCCTCGGCCACCGGCGCCGAGGCGACGCTTTGCGTAGTGGCCCCAGTACCTCCTTTTTCAAATTTCATTCTCGTTGGTTGCTCCATAGATAACGACTTCCAAGTCAAAAAGCCTCTGCACAAGGAGGTCGAGGCGAGGAAGCATGGAGGTATGTCTGCTCCATCACCGAGGAAATACTCAAAGTGGTTTGGGAGGACTACAAATGGAAAGGCAAATACATAGTCGTTCCCAGTCACGATGAGGATATCACGACGCACGTGGAAGGATACTTCAGCGTTTATACGTATCCTTTCACATTTTTTTCGGTAGATACGGTGATCCTCAACTTCTATAAGAGGTATAAAATCTGCCTCGGGAAAATTCACCCATTCTTTTAGAGAATGGTGACCCTCCACCGTCATTTTACTAACAACACGAAGGAGCCTCGATTAACAATTGACCATCTTCTCCGAGTCTACAACCCCTGGATCTTTCGAGAGGGGTTAATCAAGCTCTCCCCTCGGGAAAACAAAGATCCCTTCTCCTTCATAGACGAGGACGTGGACTGAGGCTAGCAGGGATCGTGGTCAGGGTCAGAAAGAGCACCTAGAAAGCTTCCAGTGCTCAGGTCCTGGATTCGAAAGCTCTTTATCGACTTAAGGACTTCCTCGAGGATGACGATGACATTGAATTCGCCGTTCATGAACCGATCAACACCTCACAAGAGCTTGTAGCCCCGGAGAGGGGGATATCGTAAGTTGAATCCACCTTAGGTCGGGAGCCTGTGAAGGAAAATGTGGCTACTACTTCTCAAGAAGCCCCTCCGGTACCAAGAAAGATTGTTCTTGAGGATGATGACGTCATCAATATTCAAGAGTCACCGCCCCGGCTGGAGGCCACTTTAAATTAGGCTCGAGCTGCTGAAGAAAAACCAACTGACGCATCCTGGGTCATTGATGAATCCCTCAACTCATTTTTTGAGAGTGTGGACGTCAGTATGTTAGAGGATTACTCTGTCTTTGGCCACCTTGAGATCCTAAAAAGGGTCGTACAACCGGGTTCAAGCGAGATAAGTTCGATCTAAAAGTTCGAGAAACAGTTTCCCGCCCCGAGTGCAGACCCTGACCAGAAAAAAGATGGTCATGTTCACAATACCAATGGATACTAGCATGCTATCTGGGCCAGTCAAAATGGCCAGCTATCTCTGTTCCTTGGTAATCTAAGAGAACCAAGTGAATATGAACGAGGTAGACGGGCCGAATATCTTCAACGAGGCTCAGTAGGCGTTGAATAGGGTATACTTTCCTGTTTTTCTATCTTAAAGAGTTCGTTTTGCCTTAACGGTATTTTAATGATTTCCCTTTCTTTATGTCTCAAGCCTCGGTGCTTCACCATGAAAGATTTCACATATCCAGGATGGAAGTGATTCACATCGAGTTCGAGCTCAAGGAGTAGGTCCGGCAAAAGGAGACGCACAAAGCTCTCTTTGAGAAAAAGGGTGAAGTCTTTAGGGACATGGTTGACCGCTCCATCATCTAAGCCGAGCTGGAAAAAGCCCAAAAGGAGGCTTCGAAGGCGAAACAGAATCATGCCCTTCTTATTGAAAAGGTAAGAGTTCTTGACATCGATAACAAGAGTTTAAACGCAAATGCTAACGGCACAACCTCGCAGGTCCAGGAGAAGATAACCCTTATCGACCTGCCTCGTAGGCTCGGTGCCTTCGAGATTTGGTAACTCTATTTTCACGATCTTACTGTCGGGTAGTAGTCCTCGGTTCGGGGTGACCCGTAGGCTTAGGGGTCTTTAGATGGTTGGACAAGGTCTCGTGGATTCTTACTGCCTTCGAGGTTTCATGCCATCATTTAATGGTGGCTTGTGGGACTAGAATGTTTTGATCCCATTATTGATTCTAAGTGATATAATGATAACATTGGTTGTATGAATGTGAATCGATGAAATATTGAAGGTGAATTTCTTTTTATTACTTTAAGCAGTGTAAGCAATTGAAGATACAAAGGTTATCCACGATGGCGAGAATAAGCTATAGGGGCACAATTCATTTGACCGTTTGACCCTTACAATAAATCTTAATATTCAAGTCTTGGCTTTCGATGTCAAATAGTATTGCCTTCTAAATTTTTGAACTTAGGTCTTCGGTTCTTGACTCAGGGTGTGATAGTCCCTTAGTACTCGAGTTGAATTTTGAGGGCTCAAATACTATTGATCTAATACGGGCGATCAGCAGCCCTCACTCTTAGTCTGGTCTTCAAAACTAGGGTAGCACTCTTATTGTTGCCTCGTTTAAAACCTTGCCTTAAAACCTAGTTTGGGAAAAACCGGTTGAAGGGATAAGAGTGAAACACGTTCTTTCAAACCTATTCCTTGGACTTGGCTTCGATAGAGTACATGCGTGAGTTAGTTCAAAACGTAATAAACCTTAAAGGAATTTTAATATTCATACCTCAGCAGTAGTACCGCTTTAAGTGTGCCACGTTCCAGTTGTTGGCAGTTGTATGCCATTTTCGGACTCAAGCTGGTATAAGACTTTCCCGGTTATACCGGTGACTCTGTACGATCCCTCCCAGTTTGGGCCTAGTTTCCCATCATTCTGGTTCTTGGTATGCATTGTGACTTTACTTAACCAATTCCTCGACTTGGAAATATCGAAGGTTTTCCCTTCAGTTATAATATCTTCCCATTCGTTGCTTTTGAGCTGCTAACCGGACTAATGTGGCTTCTCGCCTTTCATCTGCTAAATTTGGGCTTGTGTCCATGGCCTTATCATTCGATGTCTTTGTAGCATATCGAACCTTAAGCTCGATTCTCCCACTTCTACCAGAATCAAAGCCTCCACGTCGTAGACTAGAGAGAACGGTATTTCACCAGTACTCGACCTCGAAGTTGTTCGATATGCCCATAGGACCTCGGGAAAAATTCCTTTCCACTTTCCTTTTGAGTCAGTCAATCTCTTATTTAGGTTATGTAGTATAGTTTTGTTGTTTGTTGACTCTGCTTGGTCGTTCGCACTCGGGTGGTAAGGGGTCGATAAAATCTTTTTGATTTTGTGATCTTCAAAGAACGTATTGACCTTGTTGCGGATGAATTGTCTCCTGTTGTCACATATAATTTCTGTTGGTATACCGAACCGGCATATTATGTGATTCCAGATGAAGTTTATAACCTCTTTTTCTCTAACTTTCTCAAAGGCTTGAGCTTCAAACCACTTGGAGAAGCATCGACCTCACTATTATGATCTCATGCATATGTTGTAATGTTCATTCTCTGAACCGATGTAACCCAACTTCTAATTTATCTAAGTATCTCCACATCCGATCTTCTTTGACTTTGAACGTCCCATTAACTTGGTTAACAATGAGGAGGGAGTCGCACTTGGCTTCGATCACCTCAACCCCCAGGCTTTTAGCCAGTCTAGACCTGCAAAGCCTCATATTCTGCTTCATTTTTAGTCAATTTTACAGTTATAATAGATTGCCTTATTATATCACCAGTGGGTAGTTTTAATATGATTCTCAACCCAGACCCTTTGGTGTTGGAAGCACCGTCCGTAAATAGGGTCCATACCCCCGAGCTAGTCCCCGAGGCAAGTAATAATTCTTTATCGACCTCGAGGATCAAGGACGATGTGAAATCGGTCACAAAGTTTGCCAAAATTCGAGACTTTATTGATGCTCAGGGTTTGTTATCAATATCGTACCCGCTAACCTCTACTTTTTGCTAGCCGACCTGAGAACTCGGGTTTATGCATAACATTTCTAAGAGAATATGAGGTCATGTCACATATAGGGGGCATTGAAAGTATGGTTTTAGTTTCCTAGATGCGCTTAACAAGGAAGCCGCTAAATTTCTCCCAATGTTGATACCTCGTTTCGGCATCACCTAAGGTTCTACTAACATAATAGATAGGAAACTGCGTACCTTCTTCTTCCCGGACCAGGACACCACTTACCTCTAGCTTAGAGACTGCCAAGTAAAGGTACATTTGCTCATTCGCCTTCGGGGTGTGCATCAAAGAAGGACATGATAAGTATTGTTTGAGGTTTTCTAAAGCCTTTTGGCATTCTAGGTTCCAAGAGAAGTTGTTCTTTTTCTTTAATAACGATACAATTTGGTAGCTTTTATCCGATGACCTAGAAATAAATCGTCCCAATGCGGCTACCTTCCTGGTCAGCCTCTATACCACATTGACATTTTCAAACACGGTGATATCTTCTATGGCCTTTATTTTATCCGGATTGATCTCTATTCCTCGGTTAGATACCAGGAAATCGAGGAACTTGCTCGAGCCGACTCCGAAGGCACACTTCTCTGAGTTCATCTTCATGTTGTATTTCCTTAGTATGTTGAAGGTTTCTGCAAATGTTTCAAATGGTCCTCTACTCGCAGGGACTTAACATATCCTCAATATAAACCTCCATTGATTTCCCTATATGTTCCTTGGACATTCGGTTAACTATGCGTTGATACGTGGCACCGGTATTTTTTAATCCAAATGGCATCACGTTGTAACAGTAAGTGTCGAATCAAGTTATGAAAGAAGTTTTCTCTTGGTCGCTCAGGTCCGTCCATATTTGGTTGTACTCGCAATAGGCATCGAGAAAGCTCAGTGTCTCGTTCCCATCCGGCGTGTCAATCATTTAGTCGATGTTAGTCAAAAGGAACGAGTCCTTTGGGCTTGCCTTATTTAGGTCCATATAATCTACACACGTTCTAAGCTTGTTTCCTTTTTTAGGTACGGTGACTACGTTAGCTAGCCAATCCGGTTATTTGACCTCCTGAATGCAACCTATTTTTAAGAGTTTAGATATCTCATCCTTTATGAATGCGCGCTTGATTTCGGACTGTGGCCTCCTTTTCTGTCTGATTGGGTGGAATTTAATATTCATGCTCTATTTGTGAGTTGATGTAGGACCAAGCAAAACAATCGGCATTAGTTATACGGAACTCAATGATTTTTTTTCTTGATCATGAGGGTTAGTCCCGTGCCAAGGTATACCTTTCTATCTGGTAGGTGCTCGAACAACATGACTTGCTCTAGTTCCTCGATCGCTGATCTGGTGGCATTGGCGCCATCGGGTGCTAGCCCGGGACACCGAAATCATCTCCTTCATCAGTGAGACGCTCCTCTCATTTCACGGGCTCGGTCGAGTCCAAGATATGTGATTGCTATTTGATGCCTTTCTCTTCGATCAGTCCCTCATTTTTTTATGTCTTGACCGCGGGTGCTGGGATCACCTCTTCGACGGCAATCATTTCCATTTAGGCCGGTTATTCATCGTATACCATTTTGATCCCACTTGGAGTTGGAAATTTCAAAGTTTGGTGCAAGGTTGATGGTACCTCCCTCATGTTATGAACTCACAGTCTCCCAAATAAGGTGTCTACCCCATATATCCCTCGATCACATAGAACTTTGTTTGCTGAGTGGTTCCGACTATGTTGACCCGTAGGGTGATTTCACCCTTTGTTGTCTCACATGCCATATTGAATCCATTCAATACTCGAACTGCTGGTACGATCTGATCTAACAACCCCAGTTTCTCTACGTCTCTTCATCAGATGATGTTGGTCGAGCTACTTGGATCAATTAGCACACGCTTAACTCGGGATTTATTAACGAGTGTAGATATTACTAGTGCATCATTGTGGGGTTTAATGACGCCCTCAGCATCATCTTCACTGAATGAGATGGATCATTCCGGAACATAGCCTCGAGTTAGTTTTTCTCTTGTAATAGAGACTTTGGTGTATTTTATCATTGGCCCATGCGGAATGTCAACTCCTCTGAGAATCTTGTTAATCACATGTTGTGGTTTTTCCTACTTTACTTGCTTGTTGGTGCCCCTATTTTTTAAATTGTTTTTGGCCCGCTCACTCTGGAATTCTCGAAGATGCCCATTATTGAACAGACGAGCCACTTCTTCCCTCAACAGCCAACAATCCTCGGTTCTATGCCCATGGACCGTGATATTTGCATATCAAATTATGATCCCTTTGGGCCGTATCGGACGGGAGTGGCCTTGGCCACTTGGTTTATTTGATGCGAGCGATGGATGATACTATACACGATGTATCCACTTTCAAGTTATATTCCTTGGGGCATCTCTAGCTCTGAGGGGTCTGTCCAAACTGTTTCTATTCACCAAACCTCGGTTGCTTGGCCCCTAGTCACTTCTTTTATCATTCCTGGTTGGACAGCGGTTAGGCCTGTTTCCCCTTTTATCTGAGTTATATGGTTGGTATCGATCTCGGGGTGACCTCGACTCATGATCCACTTTTCCTTTAGACTTGTCATTTGCTCTATTGGGATAAACCGACCCCGAGGGAGCCCCTAGTTGGTCATCCTCGACTCTAATCTTTGACTTGTATCTGTTATGGATATCGGCCCAGGTAACCGCTGGGTAATCCACCAAGTTTTGCTTCAGAAGTTGAGTCGCAACCTAACTTTGAGGGTTGAGTCCTTCAGTAAATGCCTAAATGGCCCAATCGTCTGCAATCGGGGGCAAGTCCATCCGTTCCATCTGGAAACTCGACACGAATTCCTTGAGCATCTTGTTGTCCCTTTGCTTGAATTTGAACTGGTCCAATTTCCTTGTTTCGTCTTTGATAGTGCCATCATGGGCTTTAACAAAGGCATTTGCAAGCATAGAAAATGAACCAATAGAATTTGGATGTAAGTTATTGTACCATATCATTGCTCCCTTGCATAAGGTTTCCTTGAATTTCTTAAGCAATACCAACTTGATCTCGTCATCTTGGAGGTCGTTGCCTTTTATTGAACACGTATAGGAGGTTACATGCTCGTTAGGATCTATGGTCCCATTGTATTTGGGAATGTGGGCAGCCGAAACCTTTTCAGAATTTGCTTCGGTGTCGCATTGGGGGGAAGGTTTCTGAATGAACTTCTTGGAATCTGGTCCTTTCAATATCGGAGGCACTCCCAGGATCTGATTGACCATTGAATTTTAAAATTCAATCTTCTTGTCATTCACCTATATCTTATTATCGCTGGGTTCCACCTGTTTTGTCAGTGCTTCGAGCCTTTTCATCACCTCGGAAGTTTCCCCAAGCTCGGAACCATTGGGTTCTGTGACAATCCATTCTTCTCTACGAGTATCTTCTCTGACCCGTTCAGGTTCATCCGCATTGTGCACGTGATTTTGATTATGTAGTAGTGCTATAGCAACTAGCTGAGGTTGCAATATCTCAAAAATCAAACGTAGGCTAACTCCATCACCTCCCCTTTTAGGTGCTTGGCGAGCCTACGGTCCAGGGGGCCCCGTGAATGATATTATCGAGATCATTCGGTAGGTTGATGTTGAAAGAAAACTGTGAATTGGCATCGACAGGGTTAGCGATCGAAACGCCATTAGGGTTAACATCCACTTTGTCATTTTCACCATGGTGGCCTGACTCGGTGTCAAAACTCAAATGAGCAGATTAGGGATTTGACATATTGAATAATCCTGAAATCAAACTTCAAAGAATAAGCGTAAAATAGAGTGTGTTATAAAGATTCGTACTAAATCACACTATTATACTTTGCCCACGGTGGGCGCCAAACTGTATACCTTTAAATTGAGTAACTATTAAGTTTGCACGCAGTATAAAGCATACGTGATTTCATTTAACATGAATGATCAAAGAAACAACAAGTAATTGAATTAAAAGAAAGCAAAACGATCAAACCAAATGTGATGAAATAATTAAGCCTAACGTTAGGTTTGATGCTAGAAACTGGTTCCAATTGAGGTGCCAAACTGTATACCTTTAAAATGAGTAATTATTAAGTTTGTACACAGTTTAAAGCATACGTGAATTGATTTAACACGAATGATCAAAGAAACAGCAAGTAATTGAATGAAAAGAAAGTTAAACGATCAAACAAAATGTGATGAAATAATTAAGTCCAACGTTAGGTTTGAATGCTAGAAACTGGTTCCAATCGAGCCCTCGGGATGGAGCTCGGTTGCAACTGAATGGATGAACAGCGGAATAGTTGAACAATTGCTAAAAGCAAAAGTAAACTTTATTGCTTTGATATGAGTGCTAGCAATAACCTCAAAAAATAAAAAGGTTGTCCCCTTTATATAATAGGGGAGTTTCAACCCTAATACAAGTCTAAATAAGAAAAAATTATTTCCTTCCTTTTTCCCAAGAAAACACGATCCGCAGATAATATCGGGCATGATCCGCGACGTAATATCCGGCTGATGGCGGATATTTCGGCTCCTCATTGATCTTCTTTAACCGTCTTCCCTCTAACCTCGAATCTTCATTTCACTCGAGCTTGATTCTTCCCATGTTTGTCCATGCTCAATTCCCGACATATCATTCGTCCACCCCCGGGCTCCGATCTGTGGGTTACCTCGGCCTTACTCGTACACAAGTGGGTTTCAAATTCCTATATTTTCGGCACTAAATTCTACAATTTTATCTCTAATTATGATATTTTTGTCACGGTCCAACATCATTAATTACCACCACCCACCATTCACTATATATCGACAACTAACTCTATCAGTAACCACCACCATTAGCTATAATTGTTATCTACCATAATTATTTGCAGCCACCACAAAGTACCCCTATCAATCACCAGTGCTAACCACTATTGACGGCCGCTATCACTACTAGCTATTACCACATTCATCAATCATCCCCTCAGTCGGCACCCACAACCACAATCGTATCCATTGCCACCACCAACTACAATTGTATTTTTTTTAAATAGTCTATTGGTATAGATTCATATTACTTAAATTTTATATTTATTATTTTATATTTATTAATTTCGAAATAAAGACAAGTTTTATATATTTAGTGTTGAAAAAATAAATACTCTTAATTATTTAGTATTCAGATTTTCATATGTATCTTCATATTCAGATGTATATTGAAATTCAACCCTCTTAATTTTAATAAAAATAAAAGAGGCTTGAATATATCTTAAAATCTTACCAATTTGTTATGACTTTACTATGAACAAAAACTTGAAATCATGACAATTCGGTATTGTTTGTGAGTTACCCAACATGATAGTTTTGGTATAATATAGCATGAAATCGTACCTCTTTGTCCTGACTTTACTATGACCGAGAACTTGATCGTTCTTCATCGTTACTGGGTGCAAATTCTGGTCCAGAGGCCATTGTCTAAAGATATTACAAAAATTACTATTATTTTAAGAACCATGCCCTTATAGGATCATTGATGCAAATCACCTTGATATCCCGTAAAGGGAAAAGGATGAATGGGGTTTTGGTGCGCCAAGTGGGCGTGATTGAGGGCTTAATGGTGGCCTCTTTAGGCCCTTTTTGGATTCCGCCTATGGATTAATGGATTTTAAACAACACTGGACTTAGGTCATTAAGTAAATACCACAAAAAAAGATTTTTCTTTTCTTTTCTTTAATTAAAATAGAATAAGGGTATTTGAAAGATTGAAAATGAAGATAATAATTATGCCGATAAGACTAGAGTAAGAAATAGTAAAAATATGCATTTCATCCTCATTTTTATCCCTCTGACATGTACTTCAGAATATAAAAATGGCATTAGTTACAACGAATTCCTCGGAGAGGAAAAAAAGGAGTGTATATAGCTCAATTGATTTGATAAAGTATTTGGAGCTGAGAAATTATCATGTATGAGACATGATACGTTGATAGATTATTAATCGCGGAGCGAGAACAACATTAGCGTACCTATCAATGCAACGGAAGAATTGTTGAACTCACCGCAGAAACAATTGCCCCAAGTCGAACTTTGAATCTCTTGGAAAACAAAGTTTAGTTTCACAAACTAAATGTCTTTCTTCCTGTGTGTTTTGCAAAAAAGAAGAAGAGAAATCTTCTCTATTAAGGAAGAAGAAAATTGATGAAAAAGGAAGAGAAATTCCTCACTTTCTGTTCATTCATACACACTTTAATAGGAAGACCAAATGAGCTATTATGGAGAAAGAATTAACTGCTATGGGAAAAACGGCTCTCAACTACACGCAAACGTGTAGTAACTTCTCCAAAGAAGTTATTTGGGTCAACCCATATACAGCGACCCGGTATCCGAATTTAATACCCAACATCTCCCACTTCTCTCATGACGGGTTGGGACTCAAACCAGTATTATGAATAAATAACACACTTAATTCATATAGACAAGTAGTTTGTGCGACCTTCGAGCATCAAGAGCTATAATATATTTCAAACCTATTAAGGTTATTCTAAAGCTCTATGTAGAAATCTGATCACATTCAGAAAGGATTCACTACTAACATGAGGATCTTATTACT
The DNA here is from genome assembly GCA_005239495.1 of Nicotiana undulata. NCBI lineage: Eukaryota > Viridiplantae > Streptophyta > Magnoliopsida > Solanales > Solanaceae > Nicotiana > Nicotiana undulata. Next base: position 39,691 of record ML267463.1, read on the forward strand.
TGCTATACCCCAGACATCACCCGCTACTCAGTAGCTAGTAATTCAATCTCTCATCCTCGAAAGAGGTGAACTCGAGTTCATATTTAACTTCGTTTTCATAATTACATCTTATACCCTCATGATAAGTGTAATGGTCGACTTATGAATACAAGTTAAATTACTAATTTGTCTTCCCTTTCTACTCGAATCTTTCCATTCTAAATCAACTGCTTTCCTAGACATGCATTGCATTGCCGAATCAATCATAGATATTAGTCGCATGCTAAAGCAGCAACACTGATTGGCACTTCAAGAGACAGTAAAAGGTCAAAGGGTATTAATAAAATTTACTCTAACTTCTTTCGGATCTCACACAATAAGGAAGCAGGGATTCATTCTTCCATTATCCCGTTGATTGATAGCACACGTGGTATGAAACACATGTTACGGTGTTCTCACATTATATTGGCGCATGTGTCTTATTCTTTTAATCATTCAACACCGTACAGATCTTGATCTAGATGCCTTCAAGTGTCTAACCCGAGTTTCTCACTTTAATAATCCTCAAACCATCTTCTTATAGAAACTTGCATCTGGCTTACAAAACAAGTCATAATCGAATAGTGAAATTCGTAAGTTGTCAAGAAAGACCTCTACAAGTAAATATAACCCCGCATTATCCAAGGTTCTATAAGGTCTCATCTCTTCACAATTCTTAACGTAAGAGGCGATTTCTCAAGTGAGAGAGCCAATCTCGCGACTTGTTCGGCACACTTTATCAACAAAAACATTCATCACATACATACGAGATATAAGCATAATTCAAGAGTCAAATATTGATGAGAATATTATAATACTAAATTCATTTTACAATACATAAATATGTTCATATCCTTCTCAAACCTAGAGCAATAACATGTTTCTCAACAGGCCTCTAGATATCACCTTTGTAAAAGGATCAACTATCATGCTTCGTGTAGGAATGTATTGTAAATTTATCTCTCCACTTGCTACCATGTCTCTTACAAAGTAATATTTGATGTCAATTTGGTCTTGATGTGATACTTAGGATCTTTTGTATATGCAATAGCCACTTGACTATCACAATATAGAGTCATGGGACCCTGAGAGTTCCTTGTAATATCCAAATGCTCAAAGAATCTCTTCAACCAAACAGCTTCTTGTACTGCAGACGCACAAGCCACGAACTCAACTTCTATTATTGAAAGAGGTGTACAGGTTTGTTTCTTACTTTTCCATGATATAGCACCACCATTATGTAAGAAGGCATAACCGGATGTTGATTTTCTATCATTTCGATCACCAACCCAATCAGCATCTGTATACCCTCTCAAGTATAAATTATTTCCACTATAACATAGTGAATAATCTGCAGTTCCCTTCAGGTATCTGAAAATTCTCTTCATAGCTTTCCAATTATCTCTTCCAGGATTGGATTGATACCTGCTAACCAGACCTACGGCATATAAATGTCTAGGTGAGTACACATCATAGCGTACATCAAGCTTCCGACAGCACTTAAATATGGAACTCGAGATATGTCTTCCTTTTCATTTTCATTCTTGGGAAACATTTCAAGGCTTAGAGTTTCACCTATCGCTATAGGAGTATCCATGGATTTGCAACCATTTATGCGAAAACGCTCCAAAATGTTTTTTATATAAGTTTCTTGAGATAGACTCAATAACTTTTTGGAGCGGTCTCTTTGGATCTTAACTCCAAGGATATAGTCTTCCTCGCCCATATCTTTCATGTCAAATGACTTTGAAATCCATGACTTGATAGTTTTCAAATACTCCAAATTGTTTTCGGCCTACAAAATATCGTCCAAATAAAGAGAAAGAACTACAAACATCCCATTGGACTTCTTCACATAAATGCAATGGTCTTCATTGATCATGGTGAAATCATATGAGATCACCTCCTTGTGAAATCTCAAATATCATTGCCTTGAAGATTGCTTCAAGCCATAAATAGATCTTTTCAATTTACAGACCTTCTTTTCTTGGCCTTTAACAACGAAACCTACATGTTGTTCCATGTAGATATCTCCGTTTAGTTATCCATTGAGAAAAGTTGTATTCACGTCCATTTTATGTAATTCCAAATCCAAACGTGCAAGAATAGCCAAAAGTAAGCGAATTGAGGTGAACTTCACAACTGGTGAAAATGTTTCCTCATAATATATTCCAACTTCTTGAGTAAAGCTTTTTGCCACCAATCATGCCTTGTATATTTCTATTGACCCATCCGCTTTGCTTTTAAATTTGAGAACCCATTTGTTCCCAATGGCTCTACGCCCAGGCGGAAGGTCAACAAGATCCCAGACTTTGTTGGTTTTCATGGAATCTAATTCTTCTTTCATTACTTTCATCCACTTATCTTTTCAAGGGCTCGATAAAGCCTCAGTCACAGACTTTGGCTCATCCATTTATGTGGGAGATACAGAGAAAATATAATCTTCAATTTCATAAGTATGTTTGGGTATATTTTTCCTGGCACTCTTTCATAGTTGAAATTCAGGTTCGTCAGAAGGATTTTGGGATTGAGAGTTCCCACTCTCACTCGGATCAAGAATAAGATCTTGATCAATTTGATTATCAACTGTGTCAGAAGACACTTGCTGACTATCTGAGTTCAACATTTCATAAAGAGGCTCTTCATTCTTTACCTCGCCCTCTTTGGAAAATCATTTTCCAGAAATGTGACATCTCGTGATTCAATCTCACTAACACTTCCATCCTCTAATTCACTAATGAACACATACCCTTTGGAGTGTTCTGAATATCATATAAAGATACATTTCTTGCCTTTTGGACCTAATTTACCATATTTGCTAAAAGAATCTTTTACATATGCAGCACAACTCCAAGGTCATAAATCCTTTAAGTTTGGTTTATGACCAATCCATAGCTCATAAGGAGTGGAAGAAACTGATTTAGAAGGCACTTTGTTCAATATGTAGGTTGCAGTCAATAACGCGTCTCCCCAAAAAGAGATAGGTAAATTTGTTTGCGCCATCATGGACCTTATCATGTCCAGTAGTGTTCTATTCCTCCTTTCTGCTACGTCATTTTGTTGAGGTGTGTACGGAATAGTAAATTGTCTGGTGATGCCTTTTCTATTACACAATTCTTCAAATTCTTTTGATAGATATTCACGCCCTCTATCGGTTCTTAAGGTCTTAATCCTTATTGATTCTCAAATTCATTCAAATATTTCTTAAAGCATTCAAGTGCTTCAGATTTATGAGAAATCAAATAGACATAACCAAAGCGTGTGAAATCATTAATGAATGTAATTAAATATAAAGCACTAGACCTAGCCCTCACATTTATTGGACCACAGATATCAGAATGGATTAATTGCAATAGAAAATCAGCTCGCTTAGCCTTTCCAAATGGTTTACGTGTAATCTTTCCGGCAAGACAATTTTCACAAGTTGGCATTTTAGTTTTAGAGAAAGAACCTAGATGTCCTTCCTTAGCCAATCTATTCATTCGATCCTTCCCTATGTGACCTAATATTGCATGTCATGTAATAACATCAACATCATTATTACTAGAATAACATGCCATAGCACAACGGTCAACATAATATTTATACGTAGAAGGATTACAATCTAACACAATAAAATCATCATAACGATGTCCAAAACCATAAAAACATTGTCTTAAGTAATTCTAAGTCCACTGCGACTAAAGTTCAAATTGAAATCTATATCTAGAAGAACAGACACAGAGACTAAGTTTCATCGAATCTCTTAAACATACAAGACGTCATGCAACATCAAAGATCGGCCACCACTCATGTCCATTCTGCAAGTCCATATCCCTTTGACTTCAAGTTTTGCATTATTTCCCACATATATATGCTTTGATCCAGGTGGAACTTGACGAAACTCTATAAACGCTTCTCTATTGTGGCTCACATGGTCGGTGGCCCCTAAGTCTACAATCCACACAAGGTAAGATTCGGTTAACAAAACAATGCTAGAAACATATATAGCACTAAGAGATGCATTTTGAAATGCTACCTTTTCGGCTTAGTGCACTCACGAGAAAAATGCCTTGGGACATGGAAATTGTAGCACTTCATCTTTCTCTTGTCTTTCTTCTTGTAGAATCGTTTTCCTTTCTTGGAATTTGGCTTGTTTATTTTGTTGTAGGATCCTTCTCCGGTCTCCTTACCCTTTCCGTCATTTTTTCAGTTTCTCTTGCGCTTGAAGCTTGATCTCTTTGTACCACTTGATTCTGCCACAAAGGCATTAGATACAGTTTTAGCAGCACCAAGCCGCCCGTCTTCAAGCTCCACATGACGGGAAACATCAGCAAAAGTTTTGATGCTATCATTGTGGGTCAATTTAACCTTCAGATGTTATCAATTATTGGGAAGATACTAAATCACTGCCTGAACATGTTGCTCATCAAAGAGAACATGGCCAACACTTTTGAGTTGATCAATCATATTTGACATCACCCTTAGATGTTGCTTGACACCGTGATCATGACGCTTTTTGTACGTGTCAAACTTGATTGTCAGTTTTCGAAGGCGAGTCACAGTCGTACCCCATATGCCTCTCTTAAATGTGCCCACATGGCTTGAGCAGTAGGATATTTCTCACATTCGTGGATGAGATCATCAGCAACTGAACTTGCAATAATTTCACGTGCAGTGGAATCTTTCTTTTTTCAAGCATTGTAAGTTTCCAGATCCCTCCTGTGTTGGGCAGTGTTACTCTCATCTGGGTGACTAATAACATGATTAATACTTTCAATAGCATCTTTCTCTTCGAGTACATACCACATCTTACGACTCCAGATGTCGTAATTTTCACCATTCAGTTTTTCACCCTTGTTTAAGCCAGCAATGATACTTTTCGATGCCATGTCTGTTATTAGAGACGATAATACAAGTTTAACTCATCAATATATACTTCAGTCAATATGCATGTGATTATACACTCAAGTAAATTAATTATAATATTAATTCAACATTTAGTATAGAATCGAACGTTCACCACGTTTTGATTCATCATCTATATCTAAAATTTAATTAATATTAAAATCACTTCTTAGTGTGTACTTTATTTCAAGTCTCAATCCATTACACAAAAATATGATAAACAATGTATGTAACTGGTGAGACAAATAACATAAATTAAATTTCATTAAGATAAAACACATAATAATAATTTACATGCTAGGACATACATGTACCAATCGAACACTAACTCTTACTCATATACGCTAAAAAGTGCACTAGGCCAAACATCATGATAAACCTCAATTAAAATTTTACCCCAAGGCTCTCGAAGAGAGTCTGCTAAAATAGCTAATGCTTCCCAATCAGTAATTTCTATGTAATTAGCCAATTCAACCCTTTTTAACTTAAAAAGGTGTATATGTTCAGGAATGGAAGTATCAGGACCCATTTTAAATTCCTTAAACTCCCTAAATTTCTTTTCTCCTTCCCTTCGTTCAGTCTTTCAATTCCTTAACTCGTTTTGCCTCGCCCTTGGGACATTCCTAATGACTTCAGGTACCGAGTTTGAATCATTATAGAAATAAGTCATGCGATGACATATCCTTCTACGTTGTCCCCTTCCTTGACTTCGAGAACTCCCGCTTGTAGTAATTCGAACTTGTCCCTGTTTAGCCATATCTGAAATAGGACCAAGGAAACAATAAGAATGGCTACAACCACTCAATATGACAACATGTGTCACAATAACTCGTAGAAGTATATCAATGTAAGGGATAGGGCTAAACAATTTACAAAAAAAAAAATTATACTAAGACTAATTCATTAATAATTTAGATTCATAGTCTTAGCACATTGAATTATTTTTATCTTGTAACAAATACCAAAAGGATATCCAGAAAAAGAAATAATACATCTATATGTATAAAAATCGATGTGGCATAAAATGTGCATACGCCAATTTGTATGCGGCAAAAACAAATATGCAGTACAAAGCTTAATATTCTGGCTTCTTAAAATTGGTCACTGCACAATGCATAACTTAACATGCTTAAATACCGGGTTCCAAAGTCAGTGGCGTATGGACTATTGCCAAAGACTGCTACTGGGAAAATAAAAAAGCACTTGTTGAGGACAAAAGCAAAGGAGATGGGACTAGTGAATTATATAATGGTCTGTGGCTAAATAATACCATAACACCTTTCCATTATCAATAAAATTATACTTACCAGATCAATATATATATATATATATATATATATATATATATATATATATATATATATATATATATATATATATATAACAAAGGCATCTTCTGGTTTTGTCACAACAACATGATCTAAATGAGAAAATATGAAGAAAATTGTGGGGTTCCTTGAAAAAACAGAAGATACAACAGCTGAAAGAAACATATATGCTCAGTCTGAACTCTTTGAATCTTCGAAAACTCAAAATAATACAGTGATGCACGGAGGGAAGATATAAAACTATCATCTTTGACATGTATTGCTGCAAACAGTACTTTAGCAGACATAAAAGTTAAAATTGAAACATGACAGAAGAACTACCCTCTCTTATAATCTACTATCAAGGAAAACCGTCCCTTTCTTAAGCTAAAAGGCAAGCAATATAATGTTAAATTCCTAATGATCACTTACACTAAGTAAGGCATAGGTCATATATTGACTTGCAACGCTCTTATTCACGGTTTATGTAATAAACCAATTCATTTGACGCAAACTGATACCAAAATTTTGCGGCACCGTAAAAAAAATCTACAATTTATCCCATGTTTAAAGAAACAAGAAACAACGCTGGCTCTGATACCAAAGATAAATTAATAATTGCGGGGCGAGAACAATATTAGCGTATCTATCAACGCGGCGGAAGAATTGTTGAATTCACCACCGAAACGATTGCCCCAAGTCGAACTTTGAATCTCTTGAAAAATAAAGTTTAGTTTCACAAACTAAATCTCTTTCTTCCTGTGTGTTTTGCAAAAAAAAAAGAAGAGAAATCTTCACTGTTAAGGTAGAAGAAAATTGATGAAAAAGGAAGAGCAATTCCTCACTTTCTGTTCGTTTATACCCACCTTAATAGGAAGACCAAAAGAGTTATTATAGAGAAAGAATTAACTGCTATGGAAAAAATTGCTCTCAACTACACCCAAACATGTAGCAACTTCTCTAAAGAAGTTATTTTATTCTCAAATTCTATCTCTTCGCAATTGGGTTGGATCAGCCCATATAAAGCGACCTGGTATCCTAATTTAATACCCAGCACACGTAATACTTGTGTGAGGTATTTTAGTGGAATGTGGGTCCCAGAATATCAAGAAACTTCACCCGGCAAGCGGTACGGTGCGATTGCGGGGAAAATCGCATATACCCGCGAAGATCTCAACCTGCTCCGCATAGTATTTTTACTTGCGTCCACCTGCCCCGCATCGCACCGTGTAAGTGTTTTTTCATTTTATTTACTTATTTTCTTTTTATATGGCTCGAAATTTTAATTTAATCAACCATAAAATTAAAAGTTCTTTTGTTTCTTAAGTGCTAATGTCAATTAAAAAAGAAAAACAAATATTTGCTACTCATTGTGAAAAACGATAATGACCCCTTAGTGTATTAATTTAGTATTCATTGTAAAAAATTATTCACGTTACCTGTAATACTATTTCTTATACCCCTTAATGAATGTCTTTACATCACAATTATGTTTCACAAAAATAGATTGTTATATGTCTTAGTTTTTATGAAAATATTCTTTTCAGATTATGAAAATATCTCTGAGTGGTATTAATGTATTATCTTTGACGAATATCATATAATTGTTTTTAATATAATAAGCAAATTGTTTATGTTTTTTGTTTTCCAAAGTGGATTAGCAATTTGTTGAGAAGCAAATTTTATGGGTCATGTGGTGATCACGTAGAACTCAGAATAAGAAGAAAAGCGTAAACCTACATATATAGACCCGTAGTCCGCCCTGCGTCAGCATAGCCTTCGCACCGTCCCGCACTAGCACCACCCCATTGGGCCATCCCTAGCCACCTTGCCCCTTGTCTCGCTTCGTATGTGGGCTATTCCTCCCTTCAAACCTCCCCCCTCCACCCAGCATAACTGCATAACCCCAGCTATATTCTTCCTTAATCTAATCAAAATCTCTATCTCACAGTCCTTTTTGCCTGTTTTTCAGAATCCCGAAGAAAATTTGATTGTTTGTAGATTTTTTCTTTGCTATAATAATATATTGTGCATATAGAATTATACATACTAAAATTTATAGAATAACTATATGTATACTTCGATTTTATGGACGGCACTTTCTCAATTTCTCAGGCTTTTCCTGAAATGGACAAGTAACTTTTACTCTTTTATTTTTAATTGTTCCAATCGGATTTTGAGTAATCTTAGAAGCACACTGCAATTTGTTTGGAGTTTCATATAGATTTGAATTTTTTAGTATTAAAAATCATATATTTATACTGGTTTGTGCTAAGATAACCATTTTTTTTTTCTTTTTCTTAAAAAGAAGTTTGCCCGCGAATTTGACGAAGTAGTGACAATTTTTTGTAGTGGAAGATGAAATGGTTTGAACTTTGAAGTATAAGGAAGAAAGAAGGTGTTTAAACTTTTTTCGAGAAGAAAGAAGGTAGGAGATTGCAAAAAGTTACAGCTCGTTTGGATGTATTGTTACTTTGAATACAATGTTTGTTTTGATTGTTACTTAAAATTTTATTATATCATCGTATCGTTAAATCCGTCGTTATGTAATAACGAAAAGTGTCACTTTATGAAACGACGGATTTGGTGTGGTGGTGTCATTACCTTGCTTTTTTCTCTCATCTTGCCCGTCCGTATTATTAAATAATCATACTTTATCATTTACTCTACTCTTTTATAGCATAATTCTACTCCGCAACCTACCTTTTTTTTAGTAACATTGCATGTTTATCATGAAACGAATGCAAATGATACAATCTATCCAAACATTATATGTATCAAATAATAAAATACAATACAATACAATACATTATGAAATAATATGTAACAATCCAAACAAGATGTTACTGAGACCACAGGACCCATTTTCCCATATGTCAAAATTTAAGATGGAAACCACTTGACTTCATGTCAAATGCAACATTAACTTCCAAATAATTTCTTTAACTTCTACTTTAAATATACATTTTTTTTTATTTCGACCAAATATTATTCTAACGCTTATGGTCATTACACAAGGACTTCAGTTTACTCTTTTAGTGTGAGATAGGAGGATGAAAAACAACAGAAAACACAAGGCATTTATGTTGTCAGTACAGCTCATAGATTAGAACAAATTTGTGTCCAGTCCAAGAAGCAGAACAATATATACATTCAAATCATGCACCAGTTAAGCTGCTTCACGCATTCATATACCAATGAAATGAAAAAGGTGATTCCAACATGTCCAATAGATTTCTCAAGTAAAGAGCTTAATGGTTCTGAATCATATGATACAAGAAACCCAACCCTCAGACGACAGAAAAGAGAGAATTTTTACAATCTAAAAGGAAATGAAGTCAGCTACATACCATTCTAGACATCTACTCAAACATTACAGCAACAACCTAAATCGGGACTTCCATTTTTATTGGTGCGTGTAAAGTATTTACCGATGCATTCTGAAGCCAATCCTTGGCACAGATGAGCGCTTCCACTGTCTCAGGTCGCAAGGAACACCTGTAACGATCCATCTCTTTGCTTACTGTGCTAAATACAGAGTCAGCTGTTACAGTAGAAACTGGAACTGACAAGATATCACGAGCCATTTTCGATAGAGTTGGGTACTTCATTCTGTTCAATTTCCACCACCCCACAACATCAAACTCGTGAACACGAGGCAACAAGGACTCTTCCAAATATTGATCAAGTTCTGACCTTGATTGCTGACTTGTGGTCTCCATAATGTAGGCATCAAAATCTGTAAGTCCGGGCCCATTACTAGAGGCCCCGACGCCTTGGGCATTCTCCTGCTTCATAGCCCCACCATTTGCCTCTTCAGCATAAGTTGGGGTCAGAGGCAGAGGAAGTGCCACATATTCAAGGAAGAGCTCGTGGATTCCCTCTTCAACAATCTTCACATAGGTAGCAGCTTCTTCACCATATATTTTCGTAAAACTGAATTCAACGAGCTTCATTTTGAAGCGTGGATCCATTACTACGGCAATAGCTAACATCAGACAACAAGTCTTCCAGTATTTATCGAATTTCTCTTGCATAGTTTTGGTAAGGCTGCTGATGGATGGATCTTCACTTGCTGCAGCACGAGCCAGTTCCAATTGAATCTTCCACGCTTCATGGAAGAATGTATTGGTTGTTGGAATTGTTGGTGCAATCAGAAGAGTGGCAGTGTCAAAGAGGATTTTCAAGTAAGTACACAGAATCTCAACTTGCTTCCAATCTTCAACTGATGGGGCATCCTTGTAATCAGGATCAGACGTATCCAAGCATGAAAATACTTGCTTCAGCTCTGATGCACCCAACAACATCTCATATGTTGAGTTCCATTGTGTTCGGTCATCAAGCGCCAACGTCTTTATGCTTGGCACCTGAAGCTGCTGTTTGAGCTCAATAAACTTTTCTTCATGAGATTCTGATGTTTTCACATATTTTACGCTCTCTCTTACTTTCTTAACAGTTCCGTGCAAAAAATGAAACGCATCTTGGGCAATGCTGCTCAAAGTTAGAGCAAGACAATTTCCAACCAACAACTGACCATTGAGCACAAGAGGGTTCTTCACTGAGAGTAAAGCTCTAAGATTATCAACAGCAGCATCACCGATTGGTTGATTAATAGCGACAGAAAATAACTTTCCCTCCAAACTCCAGTCAGAAAGGCAAGCGGCAACTGCATGGCTGAAAGCCGTGTCAGAATCTGGATATGGTTCCATTACGACATTAAGTATTTTCCTGTGAATTTTCCACTCACTATCAATATACTGCCCAGTTATGAACACATAACCCACAGTGTGATGGGAGGACCACATGTCTAGTGTTAAGCAGATCCGCCCAGGCACTCTCTCAAGAGAGATCTGAATCGCTTGCTTCTCTCTAAGATAAGTTGCGACACAATCTCCTTGGACAGTGTTGAAGCTCATTATATCAAACCGAGGTTGAAGATGCTGAACAAAAGTAAGAAAGCCTGGATGCTCAACCATGTGAAGGGGATAGTCGTGCATGATGATCATCCTGGAGATATCCTGGCGGCACCGGTCTGGATCAAAAGCAAGATAAGGAGTAGAAGCAGTTCGATAACGTCGTTTAGGTGCACCATTACTACCCCTATATCCACTCATCTTTGAAGGAGCACTATATGGGGTCAATTGATCGTTCTGCTGGTTACGCAAGACTACTGGGCAGGTTCCTTTGGCAATATGGCGTTTCAGATGACTAGTCCCTGCTACTTTCGACCCTGTACTATATGCAAACGATTGCTTGCACTGGTTACATTGTGCCCTTCTAGTCCCAACAGCAACAGTTTCAATAGTGAAGTGCTCCCAAACTATTGATTTCTTTTTCCTACGCTTACCAGGTTGTGTTTCTGAATTGCTTGGAGGTGTTTCTACATGGTTGGGTTGTGGCTCTGCAAGAACCATCTCATTTCCTGGAAACATCTCACTGTCTGAAACCATTCCATTTCGAGGGACTATCTCATTGCCGAGCACCATCTCATGTTCATGCATCATCTCATGTTCATGGACCATCTCATGTTCGAGGACCATCCCATGTTCGGGTATCATCTGATGATCAGGGACCATCTCATGATTCTCAGTGGGAGTTGCTGGCGTAACAGGGGTTTCTGGGGTTGCCATCGTATGTACAGCAACACACTTCTCAAATATCTGTGTAATATAATGATCAAAAAAAGAAACAGAAAAACGAAAATCATAAGTAATGTGAAGATCATAGCGAAAAAGTAAATATAAGCCTGAAAGTAGCACTGTATATCTCAAAAGACACTTTTTTTTTTGGGGGGGGGGGGGGGGGGAGGGGGGAATAAGTTTCAGAAAACTCAAATTCTTTTGTCAGCTGCTAGCAAAATGCTTGATTACTTATCAATATGGAACTATCTATGGGTCATATAAGAAGGCACATGGAAGTTGGGCACAAGAAAGAAGAATACTGTCAGAACCTCAAACCAAGCACATCTACTACAAAGTATATACTAAAAGAGGTAACAACGTTTTACAATGAGCAAGTCAAAACTTATGAGCAATAGAAGGAACTTCAATTCTTTTTTTTCTTTTTTTTTTTTTTTTGGGAGGTTAAAGCATGTCCAAATTTTAAAAGACCCTCATGAACTGCAAGGACAACAAACCTCCTTTTTTTATAATGAATAACTAAAAATAAAGAATAAGGAAGTTACCATAATGAATTAAGGGGTCGTTCGGTTGGTTTGATAAGGAAAATAATCTCCACACGGAATCCAACATTATTATAACATTTGCTTACTACTTCCTCTCCTCATAAATAATATTCATATAAGTTATGCGGGAGTTTTTGTATTATTTTATGAATGCCAAATAAGAATGCGAGTAAGCATCCAACAAGAAATAATCCCTGCATTATAATTCATGCATAACTAATCGCTGCATTTTGATTCTTGCATTACTAACCTCTACATAACTTATCACTAAACCAAATGACCCCAAGTGCATAAGGAAGTTTCTAGTGGTAGCACCTCCATCTTTGCAAGTCACCAAGCAATGAGGTAGGGCAGGATACAAAGGGGGTTGGGGGTGACAAAACATTGGTGACATATGCAACACTAAAATCAAACCATATTAATGAGCTGGTTATAATTAAAAACTCCAAGGAACATAAGATGAGTAGATATTTGGTACACCTTTTAATGTTATTTATTTCAGAAATCATTATATCTATCCCAAATTTCTCCGTCGATTTTGGTCAAAATACCCAAAATTGGTTGACCAAATCTGGTACAGATCCCACCCCACCCCCACGTCGTGTCGACACGGGTGCGGCATTGAAAGTGAAGAGTCCGAGCAACTTAGGTGACCATTATAAGGCTACAAAAATATCAACAACAAAAAAAAGAACCAATCACATCCACTCAAAAGTGCTACAAAAGTTATCAACTTTTACTATGAGCATGTTAAGATTAATGAGAAACAGGGAACTTTAATCTTTCTTTTTTTGTCTTAATACACAAATTGACACTTCAACTAGCACGGTTTTTGTGAAGCTAGGCCCCGTATTTAGAATATTCCCAAGTAAACACTTATACTTGCTAAAAGTACACACAGCAAAATACTTCTGACAGTTTAATATGCTTATGTGATTGAGTTAGCCGGTATGGCAACAGCATGTGAATCAAAATATCAAACAAAAGAGAAGCATGAATCCAAAGAAACCCCCCCCCCCCC
>ML267465.1:0-40661 GCA_005239495.1 Nicotiana undulata
CTCATGACTGCGTGACTCCAGATCCTAGGGTGATTGTTGGAGATCATTTCTTTTGTTAGACTGCTTTAAATGATAAAAAATGTTAGTATTTCTATGAATTGAGCCAATGATGATTAAATTTCTCTAGTAAATGAATCGAGTATTGTTGTAACGGTTGGCTAGCCTGGTTCCACGACAGGCGCCATCACAACCCGAAAATGGGTCGTGACACATAAAACCACTACTTCACATGTGTGAAGCATAAAAAGATAAAATAGGACTCAAATACACTAAACGATCTGTCAGATCGTTGCAATATTTAATTGGCACGAGATTTTTATCATGCGATTGATATGATTATGGCACATGAGTTGTCCGTGCGGTTGTTATGATTGTGGCACATGAGTTTTCCGCGCGGTTATGGCACGTGAGTTTTCTGTGCAGCGTGTGAATAAAAATCCATTCTCCTAGGGTTGCCCTATCATATTTCTCTCTTGATGGCGTACACACAAGTTGTGAGAAATCGATGAGTTTCTGGTTGACGTCGATTATGAAAAATTGTTATGTGGTTGTACTTTACGTATCTTCTCTATATATTAATTTCTTGGATGTATGTATGATTTTTACCGCATATCTTCTCTATATGCTAGCTTCAGAATGCATACATGTCTTTCATGCATATCTTCTCTATATGCTATTTTATTTATCAAGTTTTCAAAAAGGCATACTTTTCAAGAAGACATATTAATAGTTCTTGTACATTTACTTTTACAAATACATAAAATTTAATAAAACTTAAAACATTTGTATCAAGTATCATTTTTGTCAGTACGGTTATAAAATATATTTTTATAAACTAACATACCATGTCATACGCAACACAACTTTTACTACATGGTGACATCCATACCTATTTTTCTCCACAAGCGTAGAAAAGTATTTATAAATAATCTTGTATATCAACTCAAGTCATGAATTTAGAGAAAAATCTCTAAAAAATAGTAAGCCTTAACTTGCCTTGCTTTCGTTACAAAAAGAGTAAATTCTAAACATTCATAACATATCAAAGAATGCTCAAGTTCGGCATAACGCTATCAATTATGCAATACAATGTGTATTCATCGACCTCAACTCACAATTGCATCATGCATTCAATTCGAGTATCTTAGCTCATGCTCAAGGCCAACCAAAATTCAAAATAAATTAACATGGTAGCTCGATTTTATCTTTTGAATTCTTGGTGTATAACACATTGTTGAGACTATTTAAATTACTCCACAGCTGAATTTTCATCTCTAAGTCACTGTAACGGCCCGATCGGTCATTTTGATCTCTAGCACGTCGTTCAATGGTTTAAGGCCCTAAGTAGCTTCAATTCAGGTATTATGACTTGCATGCATGATCAGAATTGGATTTCGGGAAGTTCAGAGTTGATTTGGAAAGAAAATTCTCATTTCGGGAGTTTTAAGTTAGAAGAATTGACTAAAGTATGATTTTTGAGTAAATAACCTCAAAATCGGGATTTGAAGGTTCCAACAGACTCGTATGATTATTTTGGACTTGGGAGTATGTCTGGATCGGGTTTTGGATCACTCGGGAGTGTTTCGGCGTCTATTGTGGAAGTTGGCATTTTGGAAGAATTTCATAAATTTGGGTTGAGGTGTATTTCAATGTTATCGATGTCCTTTGGGATTTCAAGTCTGGGAATAGATCTGTATGGTGATTCTGGTATTGGGAGCGCGTCCGGAAGTGGATTTGGAGGTCGATAGGTCATGTTGGGGTCAATTCGCGAAAAATTATAAATTTGAAGGTTTTTGAGAAGTTTGACCAGTAGTGGACATTATGATATCCGGGTCGGATTCTGATTCTGGTAATTGGAGTAGGTCTGTAATGTCGAATGTGACTTGTGTGCAAAATTTGATGTCAATCGGACGTGATTTGATAGGTTTCTGCATCGAATGTAAAAATTGGAATTTCTTAGTTTCATTACACTCGAATTGGGGTGTGATTCATGTTTTTAGTGTTGTTTGATGTGATTGGAGGTCTCGACTAAGTCCATGATATATTTTGAGACTTGTTGGTATGTTCGGACGGGGTCCCGAGGGGCTCGGGTGATTTCGGGGTGGTTTTGGACCATTTCTAGGCCATTTTTAGTTGTTGCCTTTTGGCTACAGCAGTGTGCTACGCGATCACGGGGAACTGGTCGCAATCGCGATGAGTAAAATGAGAGAAATTGGCCAGTGCTTCGCGATCGCGTACAGGAAAGTTTCTGTTGCACTAACCCGACTTTGGAAGCTTGTATCTTGCAATCTATAAGGAATTTGGAGATGATTCAAAAACTAAAGTTGTAGCTCTTTCTGTCTGATTTTGAGAAAATCAAACCATTTGCCACTTGGAGTTGTTTACAAAAAGTTATAAGTGGTACATTACAGCCTATCCGGGAAGAGTTTGGAAATTGCGAAGAAGAAATTTGTGTTGCACAGGGCTAACTTTGGAAGCTTATATCTCGTAATCTATAAATAACTGCGAGATGATCAAAGCATGAAAGTGGTAGCCCTTGGAGTCTAGTTTTTTAAAAAGTTAAACCATTTGCAATTTGGAGTTTTTATAAAAAAGTTATGACCATTATACTAAAGGCTGTCTAGAAGAGCTGGGCATTTGTTCTTTGCGATCGCGAAGGGCAAATTTTGGGCTGAGAAATGTTGTGCTTAACGATCGCGAAGCATTTTCCGCTATCGCGAAGAATAAATACCTGGGCAGAAGTTATATTTCGAAGTTTCGGCCATTTTTAACATATTTGGAGCTATGGCGCTTGGATTTAAGTGATATTTTAGGTGATTTTCACCATATGGATTGGGGTAAGTGTTCTATATCCGAAAGTAATTATATTTCATGATTCTATGCATGATTTCATCATTTAATTTCGGATTTGGGGTGAAATTTTGGGGAAACATTTGAGAAAAATTCTTAGGTCGAATGTTGGGGTTTTGGTCGAGATTTTGGTATTGGATTTGATATTTGGTATGGTTAGACTCGTGAGTGGATGGGTGTTCATATTTGGTAACTTTTACCTGATTCCGGGATGTGGGCCTGGGGAGGCTTTTTGAGCGATTTTCCAATTTCTTGCTTTAAATTTGATTATGTTCACTAGATTAGTTTCTTGTAGTTATATTTACGATATGTAATTGGTTTTGGCTATATTTGGGCCATTCGGAGTCGGATATTCGTGGGAAGAGCATTATTTCGGATTGATTTGAGCTTGGTTCGAGGTAAGTGGCGTGTCTAACCTTGTGTGGGGAACTCCCCTTATGATTGGTACTGTTGTTGATATATGAACATCGTGTACGTGAGGTGACAAGTACGTACACGGGCTATTCGTTGTAAAACCCTATTTTTCACTAAATACTAACTTGTCTTTCCTCTTATTTGAACTTATTAACTTGTGTAGTATTCTGTTAGACTAAGAAAGCATGCCTACTTGCCTTAATTGTTTACTTGAACTACTTGCAGCATGTTGAGTGGTTTTACCTCCCTTCCTTAACTAGTACTTAGGATAAATTGTAAGACTCCATGCCATGATTATTAATCTTGTTGTTTGGCTGCATATTTACTTTTGGACTACGGAACGGTATTCCAGGAGATCCCCATGTCTCGCACATTTTCTTTGGGACTACGGAACGGTATTCCGGGAGATCCCCCTATCTTGCACATTTACTTTGGGACTACGGAACGGTATTCCGGGAGATCCCCCTGCACATTTACATTTGGGACTACGAGACGGTATCTCAGGAGATTCCATGTTGTATTGTTGTGTTCTGAGCTATTGTTTTTCCATGATTTCTTCCTTGTTACATTTTAGTCTTATCTACTGTGATATTTCATTTTTGCTTTGCCTTATATATATATATATATATATATATATATATATATATATATATATATATATATATATATATATATATATATATATATATATATATATTCCAGTAGAGCCCTAACCTCGTCACTACTCGACCGAGGTTAGGCTTGGCACTTACTAGGTACCGTTGTGGTGTACTCGCGCCCTTTGCTGCACATGTTTTTCGTGTGCAGATACAGGTACATATTACCGGCCTCATCATTAGTGTAGTCATTGCAGCTTACTGGAGACTTCAAGGTACATCTGCTCGCAGATCTTCGGAGTCCCCCTCTATACCTTATGTTGTTTTCCTCCCTTATTTTCTTTAGACACTATGTATAGAAAACATTTAGAGAAATTTCATAGAGCTTGTGACTCGTGATTACCGGATTTTGGGAATATTGTTTATACTCGAGTGCTGGTGTTCTTGTACATGCCGAGCGGCATTATCTATTGAAGTTTAGTTGTTAATTGTTTCTTTATTGCTGTTATTTCGAAATTAGTAGGCTTACCTAGTCGGGCGACTAGGTGCCGTCACGGCGACTTACGGAGGGAGAAAATGGGTCGTGCCAAGTTGATATCAGATCACTAGGTTCACTTAGGTCTCACGAGTCATGAGCAAGTCTAGTAGAGTCTTGTGGATCAGTACGGAGACGTTGATACTTATCTTCGAGAGGCTACAGGGTTGTTAGGAGCACTTCCCTTCTTGATTGATCCTTTTGAGGCTTGTACCTTTATATCTTTCCTATTCAATCTTATACGACGTGAAGCGCTTGTTATGGTTTGGGAATCGAGGAATTGTCATGGTACTACATATATGGTGCGGGATGTTTCTACCTGCGTATTTCATTGGGGTATTACCGTGGTCTTTCGAAAGGCCGTCCTATCGTTTCAGCTCAGCATCAGTATTACCTAAGGTTTTGAGATTTGGAATTGATTGTTATGACGATTCGTGCATTGCTATCGCACAGTGTTGTGTAATGGTAGGATGCTTGTTTAGGCATCGAGACAGTGAATGACCTGAAAGGAAGTTTTACACAATGCATGATTCAGAGATTAAGTATTCTATTTCCGGCGGAGGAAAGGCAATCAGACTTGGAATGTTCAGATTTGGGTTGATGGAGTAACGAGGCTTGGTATTTTTGAGTGTGATAGAGTTCTCAACTGTGATGTGGTGTCATCTTCCTTGTTGAACATGTTAAGGTTCGCCGATGTTATGGCCTTCTTCAATTTTCCTTCGGGGGAGGGTATTGGGAAATGGTGTCTGAGATATGGTTGTTAGAGATGGAAGTGTGTGGCAGTTTCGGGATAGAGTCGGTGTCTCTAATGTTGATGGCTCGAGGAAGGTGATCTTTGGAGAGGTTTAAATTTGGTGGCGATATATTGTTTCAAGTGCTACGGATATGGATTTTGATGTAAGTCAACAACTGGGCAGCGAAGGATGAGGAATGACATGTGGGAGGTGTCTTACGGTGGGTAAGCTTGTTGAAGGCAAGTGTGAGAAACATGAGTCGAATAGTTTCTTAAAGGAGTTTGACTGAATTGGAAGAGTGGAAGAGTGGCATATGGGTTCTATGGAAGGATGACTACATACCCTGGGAAAAGTTTAGAGTGATTCAGGATTCATAGTAGACAGTGACTAGGTCTATGGACTAACTTTGAATATTGACTACTACATTGAGGATGATTGGATGTGACAGGAGGGGAGTTACAAGGAAGACGATTCAGCCGGTTGTTTATTTGAGAGGGTGTTCATGTGCTAGCAGAGCCTTTGAGTTGATTATATTCTGGAACAAGTCAGAGTGGGTGACTCTCAACAACAGTCCTAGTGGACTCAAAAGTCAAGTGTGGTGCCTAAGGATTTTGAGCATGTAGTGTGATCAAATATCGAGTTTTTACAGTGGGTTATGAAAGGGGTTTGGAGTGTTCCATGTCATGTGTGATCTACGATGCAGCATTGGAGGAATTGGGGGAAGGTGACTTCGGATCTATGGAGGGATTTATTAAGATGAGTGTACCAGTTGAAGAGGCGAGTGTCGCACAAAGAGGGTATTAGATGGCTCGTGGGTTTGAGACAATGTGGTCTCGTGAAATAGGGTCACTCGGGATGAGTGTGCACTGAGTTCGGTATGTTGTGAATGAAACCATTGTTATTTCTAAGGAAACGAAATATCCAGAGTAAATTTGAAGGAATTGGTTCGGTTAGAAACGGTTGAATTGGCATGATGTTGTCAATGATCAGTTCCTTCAACGTGTTAAGTTATGCATGTGATTTGTGGAGGTACGGAAGTGAATCCCGAAAGGGTTATGGAGATCTAGACCACTACCTAAGGATTGTATTTACTGCGTTATGGGAATTCGTTTGCGCATGCATTGATTCTTCTAAGATGAGCTAAGTAAAAGGTTTCTACATGATGAAGTGTGTAACCCTATTAGTGGTTCAGAAGTTATGATGAAATTCTTGTACATTTGCGTATTGGATGATTAGGTACAGTGGGTAGCATGGGAATCGGAAGCCGAGGATCAAGGTTTCCATTTGGTGTTGGCAGGAATATCACGAGCTCGGATTAGCGAGAAAGGACTCAGATGGTTAGAGTCAACTAGTATTGTTTTTGGCGTCACCTGAGATCGGTGTCTTGTGTGGGAGGCTTTGCGTACTAATTGTGAATTCTTTATTGCTTTGCAGTGTTTGTGTGGCAGGGATGTGCAGACTCCTCGTCTGGTGCAGAAGGTCGTGGGAGTGTGTCCCACGGGAAGATTGTATAAGTGTGACATATAGTCACTTGATTGATTGAAAACATAAAGTCAAGTGTGGAGATTTTTGGTACTATCACTAATGTGAGGATTTATGCCTGAAGGGAGCTCAGTTCGTTTGGTTATGGACCGTGGAAGTGTGTTCTGGACCTGACGGTTGCTCTTGTGTGTTAGGGGTTATTATGGATCCCTGAAAGGTTATTAGCCCAGTGTGATACAATCGAAATCGTCCTAAGGCCCGTGGATGGAGCTAAAATATGAATGTGGGCTCTATATCGGGCCATATGTGTTCATTTCAGCATAGCGCTCCTTATAGAGGAGAATTCAGACAATGGGATGTTTGTATTGCTAAAAAAGAGTCTCACACGTAAGCTGACTCTTGACTACTCAGCCAGCTACGTGGATCAAGGAAAACGCGACAGCTAGATATGATTCTATGAAGAGGAACGGAACAAAGAGGCACGGTTCAATAAACCTTTGATTTCATCAGCTACGGGAAACTCAACCTAATCAAGACGAGGAAGAGACACGGTCAAAGTGAAACCGGACAGAGCTACGTGTAGATTCGAGAATCCTCAATTAATGACCTATGCGTTATGTAACTTTCACACAACAATTACGGTTACCCTTTGTAACGCCTCATTAATGTAATAATTAGTCATTAATGAACGATCATTCCAATCAAACGTTATATTAAGAAACCCCATATATAAAGGAAGGGAATGTAACTTGTAATGGGCATCTAGACTTCGAATACAACCTACTTTACTTTTCCGCATATCATACTATTGTCTTTTACTTATTCCTCTTTATTCAATATAATTTCTTTGATTATCAGTAACCCGCATTCATCCTAAAATAGCTTTGGTCAAAGGATCTAATTCTTTGGTTAAACAAATTGGTTCCGTTACTGGGAATCTGATAATCTTTGTTCACTTTTATATTGTTATCCTCTAAAACGATGTCGAACTCCAACGACAACAACCTACAGAGGAATGGAACCCCAGTTCTATCACCTCAAGGAACCCCTCGTGGTTCAAGGGAACCATCCCCAGAAAGATCCGACAACAACCGCAATAATAATGAGCAAACGGTAGAGCAAGATCGAATAAAACAAATGATTGCAGAGTACGTGGGACAAGCTTTGCAAAAATTTGTAAGGGGACTACCAACAGCACTACATGCATCACTGACACCACTTGCATCACTGACACCACCTCCAAACAATACAGTCACCGGGGAAAATCCTCAGTCTGGATTGGTAAACTCGGCAAGGGGTGACACCCCTAACGAATCTCTTGAAGCGAGATCAGGTATGACTAATGACTCTGAATTACAAAATTTACTGCTAACCATGCAGAAACTGATGAAGGAACAGAACGATCGAATCGAGCAAATACCTGGAGTACCGCCTATTATCAAAGGCATTGATATTGATAGGTATTCTCAACAACCTTGGAAGCCAAGTGCAGCACCCTTGCCTATACCCGAGAAGTTTAAAATGTCTGACGTTCCCAAATATGATGGAACAACTGACCCACGTGACCATGTGACCGCTTTCACTACTGGAGTAAAGGGCAATGACTTAACAAAAAGTTGAGAAAAGAATGGAAGACATATTCAAAATAAAGCAAGGACACACGGAACTACTCCGCAAATTTGTAGACAGGTTCCAACGAGAAAGAATGCAATTACCCAGGGTGCCTGATAATTGGGCAGCCATGTCATTTGCAAGTAACCTAGATGATAAAAGATCGGAAGCCACGAGACGACTCAAGGAAAGTCTAAGAGAATTCCCAAGTACAACGTGGAATGATGTATATAACAGGTATAGCACTAAGCGTAGAATAGAAGAAGATATCATTGCTCGTTCGAGAGATGAAAATCATTCCAGGTCCAGAAGTCTTGAATTAGACAGGAGATCAGGTAAAAACAGGTAAGATCCTTACTTAGGACCCTCGAGATTTGAAACTCGTCCCAGGTTTGAAAACACAAGGTCATACTATAGACCACCAGGAAGAGATGTAGGCTCATCCTCATCTAGATCCAGAAAAGATCGAGATGAGCGACCTAGAGGTAATGCCCGAATTGGGGATCATACCTTTAATGTAAGTACTACTGAATTGTCTCAATATTGAGGAATATGGGAAACAAGGTTAAGTGGACCAAAGAGATGCGATCGAATCCAAATAAAAGGAAATTAGATCACTGGTGTGAATTCCATAACGATCATGGGCACAGGACTGCGGATTGCAGATTTTTACAAGGTGAAATAGAACACTTATTGAAACAGGGCTATTTAACAGAATTGTTTAGTGATAAAGGTAAACAGGCATATATGAAGAATAGGCAGGAGCCCCCAAAGCCTCCTTCTCCAAAGCGAACTGTCAATGTGATACATGGAGGAGAAGAAGTAAACAGAATAGTTTGCCAATTAGCGTCAAAGGTCACAATTACCCACGGAAAGCGGGTTCGAGAAGATCCAACTGAAGATGAAATAAACTTTGACGATGCAGATTTTGGTGGACTAATGTTTCCCTATAATGATGCTCTGGTAATATCCTTACTCATTCATGACACTAACGTTAAAAGAGTGTTGATTGATCCAGGTAGTTCAGTCAATATCATCTTGTTAAGAGTCGTGGAAGAAATGCTAATGGAAAATCAGGTGATCCCAAAGGCACGAGCCATACCAGGGTTTGATAACCCTACGGTGATAATCAAAGGAGAGATTAAACTTAGCACTTACGCTAAGGGAGTAGTTAAAAGCATTAAACTCCAAGTCATTGATACTGACATGGCTTATAATGTGATTATGGGAAGGCCTTGGATCCATGACATGAAAGCAATACCATCTACCTTACACCAGGTAATCAAATTTCCCTCAGAATGGGGAATCAGACAAATTAGAGGTGATCAACTGACCTCCATAAATATAAATTCCGTGGCACTTTATAACAAAAAAGGGACGGAAGAACCAGAAGATAGAGAAATCTTTCAAACGGATGTTTCTGGCCAATCAGGTATGGAAAAAACTACTAACCAAATAGGTACGAAAGAAGTAAATATTCAAACAGGTACAGAAAGAGACACCCGTGAAAAGGAGGATTCAGTCACCATGGAAGATGCGCCGGACCATATAGATGTGGATTCTAGACTGGACGCCATTCATGAACTGGAAGAAGATGAACACGTCAAAACAACTACGGAAGAGCTCGAAGTTGTTCCATTGTTTGAACAAAAACCTGAACGGAAGGTGTATGTAGGCACGAGGCTGAGTCCCGATCGAAAAGGTACGTTAATTGACTATTTAAAGGCTAATACAGACTGTTTTGCGTGGTCCCATTCAGATATGACAGGTATCCCACCAGGAGTGATGACTCACAAACTAAATGAAGATCCATCCTTCGTACCTGTTAAACAGAAAAAAAGAAAGCAAGGACCATTCAAGAACCAAGTGATTGACGAAGAAGTTCAAAAACTCTTGAAATTTGGTTCGATGTGGGAGGTAAAGTACCCTAACTGGTTAGCTAACACTGTGGTGGTACCTAAAAAGAATGGAAAATGGAGGGTATGTGTAGATTATACTGATTTAAATAAAGCATGCCCCAAAGATTCATTCCCATTACCACATATAGATCAAATGATTGATGCCACTGCATGTCATGAATTATTAAGCTTTCTAGATGCATATTTTGGTTATAATCAGATTAAAATGGATTCCTCAGATGAGGAAAAAAACCTCCTTCATTACGAACAGGGGGACTTACTGTTATAAAGTTATGCCTTTTGGCTTGAAAAATGCTGGAGCCACCTATCAAAGGTTAGTGACTAAAATGTTCCAAGAACATCTAGGAAAAACGATGGAAGTTTATATTGATGATATGTTGGTAAAATCAACACAAGCGGGAGACCATTTCCAACATCTTTCTACCACTTTTTATATTTTACGCAGGTATAATATGAAGCTAAATCCAGAAATATGCGCTTTTGGAGTGCAATCAGGTAAATTTTTGGGTTTCCTTGTATCGAACAGAGGAATAGAGATAAATCCCGCTCAAATTAAAGCTATAGAAGAAATACCTGATATTTTGACAAATAAAAAAGAAGTTCAAAGACTAACAGGGAGAATAGCAGCTTTGGGAAGATTTATTTCTAAGTCTTCCGAAAAAAGTTTTAAATTCTTTTCAGTTCTTAAAAAGCAGAATCAGTTCGAATGGACTGAAGAATGTCAACAAGCCCTCAAAAATCTGAAGATTTATCTATCAAAACCACCGTTGCTTTCAAAGCCAAAAGAAGGTGAAAGATTGTATATCTACCTAGCTATCTTAGAAATTGTTGTAAGTGCAGTACTGGTAAGAGAAGAAAAAGGTAAGCAATCACCCATTTATTATGTAAGTAAAACCTTACTAGATGCTGAAACTAGATATCCACATCTATAGAAGTTAGCCTTGGCTTTCATAATGGAATCAAGAAAATTACGTCCTTATTTTCATTGTCATCCAATCACTGTCGTGACTTCATATCCTTTAAGAAATATTTTACATAAGCAAGAATTGTCAGGAAGGTTAGCAAATGGGCCATAGAATTAAGTGAGCATGAAATAATATATCAGCCTAGAACAGCAATTAAGTCTCAAATATTAGTTGATTTTGTTGCTGACTTTAGCAACACCATTACCCCTGAGTTAGAAAAAGAGTTACAACTCTTTAACGGAGTTAATCCAGGTCTATGGACCCTATTTACGGACGGCTCTTCCAATATAAAAGGTGCAGGTTTAGGCATAGTCTTAATATCACCAACGGGTGAAAATACACGGCAAGCTATTAAATGTTATCCTATAACTAACAATGAAGCAGAGTACGAGGTTGTCATTGCAGGCCTAGAACTGGCACAAGAACTATCAATTGAGCAAATTGTAATCAACAGTGATTTTCAACTGGTAGTAAATCAAATGCAGGGGACATACATCGCTCGAGAAACTCGGATGCAACAGTATCTAGAAAAGGCACGAGAGCTCATGAGACAATTCAAAACATGGAAGGTAGTACAAATACCTAGAGAAGAAAACGCAGAGGCAGATGCACTAGCAAATCTGCAGCAGTTACAGAAGTAACAAATAAAAACAACACAATTGTCGTCCATCTCTTCCATTCAGCAATCGACCAAGACAGAAATGAGGTAACTTTCAACTATTTAACTTGGGATTGGAGAAACGAAATTCTCAATTTTTTGCAGAATGGTACCGTGCCTGGAGACAAGAAAGCAGCACAAGCACTTCGCCGCAAAGCTGCACGATACTGTCTCATTCGCAATTCATTGTATCGTAAAATGTTCGGAGGACCCCTAGCTAAATGCCTCGGACCTAGTCAAACGGAGTTCGTGATAAGAGAAGTCCATGAAGGACACTGTGGAAATTATTCAGGAGCAATATCCTTGGTAAAAACCCTAATCAGAGCCGGATATTATTGGCCTAAGATGGAAGAGGATGCCGAAAACTTCGTATCCAAATGCGACATGTGCCAGAGGTTCGCCAATAATATGCATCGACCAGCAGAACTATTGCATCCAATCATATCCCCATGGCCCTTCATGAAATGGGGTATGTATATAGTGGGACCTCTTCCCCCAGCTAAAGGACAGGTGCGGTTTCTGCTCGTGCTTACCGATTATTTCACAAAATGGGTAGAAGCAGAAGCATTCAAACAGGTGCGGGAAAAGGAAGTTAAAAGCTTCTTATGGAGAAACATAATATGCCGCTCTGGGATACCAAAGGAGATCGTATGTGATAATGGCCCACAATTTATAGGATCTCAAATCATGGAATTCTTTGAAAGCTGGAAAATTAAACGGATTAACTCAACGCCATATCATCCTGTGGCTAATGGTCAAGCTGAGTCAACGAATAAAATCATCATCAACAATATAAAGAAGCGGTTAGATAAAGCCAAAGGAAATTGGCCTGATGAATTACCAGCAGTATTATGGGCAAACATAACAACATCAAAAACGGCGACGGGAGAAACTCCTTTCGCACTTTTTTATGGCTCAGAAGCCTTAATACTATTAGAGATTGGCGAACCAAGCATAAGGGTTATAACAGCTACGGAAGAAACAAACGACGATGAATTAAGGACCAATGTGGACCTGCTCGAACCACGAAGGGAAGAAAATTAATATGGATGGCAGCTCAAAAGAAAATCATAGAGCGATACTATAACCGTAAATCTAATCTCAGATACTTCAAGATTGGGGACTTCGTACTCAAAAATGTCTTTCAATCGACAAAAGAAGCATGCGCAGGAAAGCTAAGTCCGAATTGGGAAGGACCTTACAAAGTTTGAGGCATAGCTGGGAAGGGTGCCTATGAGTTGGAAGCCATGGACGGCAGAATTCTACCAACAAGCTGGAACGCCATCCACTTGAAGAAGTACTACTTCTAAGTAAAGAAGTATCCCCGGGCAGGTATCACACGTTCGATTTTATTTTGAACATTTAAAGTTTTACTAATTTTTTTAGATGATAGGCATAAATCTAACCCATCACTGGATAATGATATTAGACTTGCAAAGACGCGAGGAAATAACACAATTCCCGGTCTAGGGTTACACTTTCTGATGGACGTTTTAAAGGGTTAAGCAGTCATCATCTAAAAAACTATATACCTTCGAGTCCCGTACGTTTTTCCTTTTCAGGAAAAGGACCACAAGGAAGGAATAATCAAGTGCTCGAGATTTCATTCTTCAAAGCTCAAACACTTGGGGGAATATACAGTATGGAAGGCTAAAACGAAGCAAAGAAGACTATCGGAAAGTCAAAGCTCGAGCCTGAAGATCCATCTACCCAACAAGTCAAGTGATACGAGAAAAATTGAAGAAACGGAAGACCTAAAATTCAAAAACCTTCGAACAATGTTCAGGTTGAAGGGCAAAGTAATAGCTACGAGAGAAAAAATGCACATCTTTGTACTTATTCAAAACTGTTGTTAACAGTTAAGGGTAAAAGATCATCATCATTGTACTCAGTCAAAAAGCTGTTGTGACTAAAAACAGTTACGAAATCTTTGTACTCATATAAAAAACTGTTATCAAATAAAACAGTTACGGACAAAAGCCCCTAATCATTATGAAAACTGTTACTAATGAAAAATAGTTGTTTCCTTGTATTAATTCAATAAAACTATTACCTATGAAAAACAGTTATGAAATACAAGTGTATATCAAATCTGTTAAAAGAAAACAGTTGCAACATGAGTTTTTGACGATAATCGAAACACATGTAAAATGTCGTGGAAGTTCAAACAAAAAACTTCCCTCAAGAAACATTCTTAAACATGTGAGAAATTCCTATCACTCTATTGCATTACTATGAAGTTGAGACGTCTTCTTCATTAAATTTCAATCAAAAAGGGCCCTCTTTTATAAGTAAAGCCTATTATAAACAAGGCTTACAAACACCGTGCCTACTATGAAAAGGCTCGAGTGATTTTAGCATCTTTATGCGAAAGTTTAGAGGTATAACTAAAAACCTCAAAAATCAAAACATGCAAAAGACTTGAGAGTAAAACAAAAGCTCAAAACAGAAAAGTCATAATTTGCATATATATATATATATATATATATATATATAAAAGAGCGGCTAAGTAAGAACTAAGTACTAACTAGTACTTAGCCGCATATATAATTTTTACATTTGAAGGTGCCCCTAAGTTGTCAGTTGGGGACTTTAGCAATATCCAAATTTACCCTCGATGGAGCTGGGGGTAACCACCAATCCAAATAAAAGAAGAAAAAAGAGAACCAAAGCTTTAATCTTCTTGAGGAGGAGGATTGACTTCTTCATCGACAGAAAAAACGTGAGCAACTTGGGACGGAGAGGCATGAGCGGCAGAAGTCTCACCATCAAGCGAAGAGAGGTTAAGACCTTGTTGCGCCTTCTCCATGGCTTCCTTGGTTTTAGCTATTTCAGCACTAAGGTTGAAACCCTCTTGACTCATTTCCGTCAATATGTCAAGGAGAGAATTCATATATCCCCAGCTCACATCAACAGCAGCCGCTTCTTCGAGATCGTCGTAATCGTTTGCCCATATTTGAAGCTCGGCCTTTAACCCATCCTTCTCTAGTTCAGCAGCCTCATGGGCAGCCTTCAAAGGCACAATCGACTCCTCCAAAGTTTGGACTCTATCTAATGCATTACGCAGTTCTTCTTGAGTCCGAGAGAGTGATTGTACGAGCTCGCCAGAATATTCCTCCTTCTGCCCTAGCAAATCCCTCAAGTACCTAATCTCCTCCGAAGCTCGATATAGTTGTTTAGCAAATGAAGATTCCAAAATACTCTTATCCTTATCAGCCTGAGTTGAAGAAGCTCTCTCCACTACCAGTTCCGCTGCCTTAATCCTTATCTGTATCTTCAAGGTACTTCTTTCCTCCTCTAAGGCATCCATATCAATTCTTAAACTGTCATAATGTGCCTTCAAGTTGTCGAAATTAGCCCGCGACTCTTTTGTCTCCTGATCCTAATTTGAGATCCTCTTCATAAGCTCCATACCAATAAGATTGATCTACAAGAAACAAACCAATTAGATATGATAAAATTATTTAGATATGGTAAAATGGAAATGGAATAAATTGCACCATACCTTCAAGGAGGTATGCACAACTTCATTGGCCCATGTAAGATCTATGTGGCTCGCTAGCTTGGTTTTCTCCGTGGGACCTATCAAAGGTTTGAGCCACACTTCGGGCTCGCCCGTTTTCTTGAAAAGACTTCCCTCAGCTGGAACTCCTATTATTACCCTCCGCATCTCCCTGCTGGAAGACCCTACTTCCCTAACGGAAGGCACGGAAGCATGCGTAGATGAAACAGCAACAGGCACGGAGGGTTGAGGAATTGGAGAAGCCTCGGGAAAAACAACAGGCACGGAGGATTGAAGAGTTGAGGAAACCACGGGAAAAGAAACTACAGAGGCAGTAATAGCCAGTGGAGCGGAAGAGACACGAGGGGCAGATGAGACATCTTCACTTAAAAAGGCAGGAAAAATAGCGGCCAAAGAGACATCATTAGAGGCAAGGTCAAAACCTTCATGAAACAAGTACTCTACAGAATCATGAATAGGGGACTGTGAAACATCTTCAGAAGTTGAGGGTCTAACAGCAGACACGGAAGGCAAATTCATGGGTGTAGACTCGTCGTCCAAAACCACCCGCCTTCTTCGGGACATGTGCACCAAAGCACTCTCCTTTTCTTCTTCTTCTTCTACGGAACGGGATTCACCAACCTTTCTCTTCGAGGAAGACGACCAACAATAATCTCTTGGGCCTGGGCCAAAGACATCTTCAAAACAGACGTAGCAGACACCCCACGAGCAAAAAATCCTATCAGAAAGAGAAGGATTAAGAAAGAAGAAAAAAGGCTCGACTAAGAAAAGAAGTAAAAACAAAAGCTTCACTTACTGTGGGTCTTCACTTGCCAACCATACTTCCCAGCGAAGTACTTCCAAGATCTTTCTTCCGAAGGAGCAACAGACAATAATTTCTCTACCCAATCACGGATACCGGAGACATTTTCAACAGTACCCATGATTGCTAAAAGAAGAAGAAACAGATACGGTGTTAATAAAACATCTCAAATCAAAAAGAAGAAAAGTAAATAAATGTGAGCTAAAATGTACTCACGTGCACGATTCCACTTCTCAGGTAAGGGAAGATTTTCTTCACCCACTAAACCAGCAGTGGGTATAGCGGCATACCAGAGGTACCAACCTCTGTCGTTATCATCTCTAGGGGTTACCAACACTCTTTTACTCCGAGTAGCCAGAGTAAAAAACCCTTGACAAAATAGGACAGGAGAGTAAAGATGAATGAGATGGCTAAAAGTAAAAGGAACCAAGGCTAAAGAAGCTAAACTCCTAAGACATGCGACAACTCGCCACACAAGTGGACCAACTTTTCCTAAGCAAATATTGAAGAAACGGCAAAACTCGATTATGACCGGATCAATGGGAGGTCTAAACCCTAAAGTGAAAGGGTACGCATAAACAAAAGAATATCCCGTCTTGTAAGACGTAATTCTTTGATTACTATTCGGAATGTAGACATGGAAATCAGACCTCCAAAAACATTCCCTACGAACTAGGGAAATCTAACCTTCAGTAATAATGGTTGGGTATCTCTCGACACTATCAAGAGAAGAAGACTGATCCACCAGAACTTGATTATCCCTAGTAAAGACAAATTCAGCGGAAATAATCTCATCAACTCTAGGTTCACAAAGGTGTTCATCTCTACCTCTAGATAAAGAACGGGAAGACCTAGCCCTAGGAGAAACTAGAGACCTGGCAGAAGGAGGGGAGACTATTTGAGAGGAAGAAGAACCTCTGGAAGGAGTGGATCCTAGACTCCGCAGTCTACCACCCCTCCGACTCCNCTATTACTCTTTTTGGTTGATTTGAAGAAGACATGTTTACAAAAGCAATGAAAAATTATTTACAAGTAAAAAAGACAAGTTAGAAAGTGTTTCGTGAAAGTAAAGAAAAGAAGAAGAGTATTTATACTTAAGGGCAACCGTCAAACATGGAAAAAATAATGATGAAAAGTCATAATGGAAGATGTCACTTCGGGACTGACGCAACCGCAAAAAGCCCTAAAAGACGCCGAATAATTGCAGAACCAATCCGAGAAGGACACGTGGTATGGGCATTAAATGGAAGTGACAAACTACGCCTATGTTCATGGAAGGATACACCGCTTCGAGACAAAGCGACGGCAAAATATTCCCGCCATAAATATGTATCCACTTACCAAATATTAATCGATAAATATATGGTAAGTGGGGGGACTATCTGTATTGCTAAAAAAGAGTCTCACACATAAGTTGACTCTTGACTACTCAGCCAGCTACGTGGATCAAGAAAAACGCGACAGCTAGATATGATTCTATGAAGAGGAACGAAATAAAGAGGCACGGTTCAATAAACCTTTGAGTTCATCAGCTATGGGAAACTCAACCTAATCAAGACGAGGAAGAGACACGGTCAAAGTGAAATCGGACAGAGCTACGTGTAGATTCGAGAATCCTCAATTAATGACTTATACGTTACGTAACTTTCACACAACAGTTACGGTTACCCTTTGTAACGCCTCATTAATGTAATAATTAGTTATTAATGAGCGATCATTGCAAGAATCAAACGTTATATTAAGAAACCCCTATATAAAGGAAGGGAATGTAACTTGTAATGGGCATATGGACTTCGAATACAACCTACTTTACTTTTTCGCATATCATAATATTGTCTTTTACTTATTCCTCTTTATTCAATATAATTTTCTTGATTATCAGTAACCCGCGCTCATACTAAAAATAGCTTTGGTCAAAGGATCTAATTCTTTGGTTAAACAATGTTATTTCATCGTCGACTATTTCATGCAATACTATATTATGTTGTGTGAGTTGTGAAATGGACCGATAAATTGCATATGTGTTGAGGTTCCACGTAGCGATGGTGTTATGTGAGCAGGATGGCTCTTGAGATGCAGATCATATGTCGCACCTTAGTTGTGCTTGAGTTTTGTAGCATATGGCGCTATATGTCTCCCCAGGGAATGGTATTATGCACTTCGCGTGCTTATGGTCGATATTCGGGTATTTCGTAGTTATGAGCATTTTGCTCAATAAGTATTTTCTTATAGATTATTATGTGTGGATAGGGTGGCACGCCGCCACAGGTATGTTGTTTGGATAGGGTGGCACGCCACCGTAGGTATCATGTGTGGATCGGGTTGCACGCTGCAATGATATATTGTGTGGATCGGGTTGCACGCCGCAATAGTGCGATATTGAGAACAGTTTCCTATATCTATTATTGTGTGTGTTGCTTCTCATTTTTTGAGGAAGGTTCATAACACCTTTTCAGTTGTTACAATTAGTTACGTGGGTTGAGTAATTCTTTTTTGAGTTCGTTTCCTTATGTATCGCATTCGAGTTTGCAGCTGGCATCATATGACATTTTTGGTAGTGTCTGAGGTGGCTTATTGCCTGGACAGCTTATACTGGGTGAGATGAGATTATTGGATCTGAGATCAGTGCGATCGGATTATATGAAGCATATTAAAGGGCAAATACCATTATTTTGGTTCATAATGGGGTGATGATTCTAGTCAAGAGGGGAGGTTCAATGATTTCTTATTCGGCAAGTGGTTATGGGTTTCTACACATCTCTTTTGTCGCGGCAGTATTGCGAAAGCTGAAACGGGACTTGCTTGCATCATGGGGTGTATTGTGGGCATCAGATTCGTGGAATTTTGCCTATTATTGTCAGAGAGTGTTATTATGGTCAGGTGAAGTAAGTAGTGCATGGTGTGGATTAATCACAGGTATACAATCATATATTAGCACATTGTGTAGTGATGGGTACGGTATTTGTATGTTGGGAACGGACCTGGTAGATGATTTCAGATGTTGGAATTCGGCTATAAATCTTATTTGACTAAACGAAAAGGGGAAATTGCAGGTTTGCTTGAGCGGACGTGCTCAACTGGATTGTGGTAACACGGGTAGGTGCCCGAGGTGTTAAACAATAATTTTGGATAACTCGGGAGCAGTTCTTAGCACGTTCGAGGACGAACGTATGTTTAAGCGGGAGAGAATGCAACGACCCGACCGGTCATTTTGAGCTCTAGCGCGTCGTTCAGCGGTTTGAGGCCCTGAGTAGGTTCAGTTCAGGTATTATGACTTGCATGCATGGTCGGAATAGAATTTCAGGAAGTTCAGAGTTGATTTTGAAAGTCCCATTTCGGAAGTTTTAAGTTGGAAAAATTGACTAAAGTGTGTTTTTTGAGTAAATGACCTCGGAATCGAAATTTGAAGGTTCAAACAGGTTCGTACGATTATTTTGGACTTGGGCGTATGTCCGGATCGGGGTTTGGATGACTCGGAAGTGTTTCGGCGCCTATTGTGGAAGTTGGAATTTTTGAAGAATTTCATAAATTTGGGTTGAGGTGTATTCAATGTTATCGATGTCCATTGCGTAAGGTGATTCTGGTAATAGGAGCGCTTTCGGATGTGGATATGGAGGTCTGTAGGTCATTTCGGGGTCAATTGGCGAAAGTTACAAATTTGAAGGTTTTTGAGACGTTTGACCAGGAGTGGACTTTTTGATATCGGGGTCGGATTCTGATTCTGGAAGTTGGAGTAGGTACGTAATGTCGAAGGTGACTTGTGTGCAACATTTGATGTTAATCGGGCGTGATTTGATAGGTTCCAGCATCGAATGTAGAAATTAGAATTTCTTAGTTTCATTACACTCGAATTGGGGTGTGGTTCGTGTTTTTAGCGTTGTTTATGTGATTTGAGGCCTCGGCTAAGTTCATGATATGTTTTGAGACTTGTTGGTATGTTTGGACGAGGTTCCGAGGGGCTCGGGTGAGTTTTCGGGTGGTTTCAGGCCATTTTTAGGCCATTTTTAGATTCTAGTTTTTAGCTATAGCAGTGTGCTACGCGATCGCGGGGAATTGGTCGCGATCGCGATGAGTAAAATGAGAGAAATTGGTCAGTGCTTCGCGACCGCGTGGAGGAAAGTTTCTGCTGCACTGACCCGACATTGGAAGCTTGTATCTTGCAATCTGTAAGGAATTTGGAGATGATCCAAAAACAAAAGTTGTAGCCCTTTGTGTCTAGGTTTCATAAAATCAAACCATTTGTCATTGGAATTTGTGTACCAAAAGTTATGAGTGGTACACTACATCCTGTACGGGAAGAGTTTGGAAATCGCGAAGAAAAACTTTGTATTTCACAGGGCTGACTTTGGAAGCTTATACTATAAGGAAATGGGAGATGAGCAAAGCATGAAAGTGGTATTCCTTGGAGTCTTGTTTTCAAAAAGTCAAACCATTTACAATTTGGAGTTCTGTACAAAAGGTTATGACTATTATACTAGAGGTTGTCTGGAAGAGGTGGGCATTTATTCTTAGCGATCGCGAAGCGAAAAAGTTTGGGCTGCTTCGCGATCGCGAAG
The DNA here is from genome assembly GCA_005239495.1 of Nicotiana undulata. NCBI lineage: Eukaryota > Viridiplantae > Streptophyta > Magnoliopsida > Solanales > Solanaceae > Nicotiana > Nicotiana undulata. Next base: position 20,646 of record ML267465.1, read on the forward strand.
AGTAAATACCTAGGCAGAAGCTATATTTCGATGTTTCGGCCATTTTTAACATATTTGGAGCTATGGAGCTCGGGTTGAAGCGATATTTGAGGCAATTTTCACCATATGGATTGGGCTAAGTGTTCTATATCCGAAAGTAATTATACTTCATGATTGTATGATTGATTTCATCATTTAATTCGGATTTGGGGTGAAAATTTGGAGAAACATTTGAGAAAAATTCTTAGGCCGAATTTTGGGGTTTTGATCGAGATTTTGGTATTGGATTTGAGTAAATTTGGTATGGTTAGATTCGTGAGTGGATGAATGTTCATAATTGGTAATTTTTACCCGATTCCGAAACATGGTTTCGGCGAGGATTTTTGAGCGATTTTCCAATTTCTTGCTTTAACTTTAATTCCGTTCACTAGATTAGTTTCTTGTAGTTATACTTATGATATGTAATTGGTTTTGGCTAGATTTGGGTCATTCGGAGTCGGATATTTGCGGGAAGAGCATTATTTCGGATTGATTTGAGTTTGGTTTACCTAACCATGTGGGGGGAACTCCCCTTATGATTGGTATTGTTGTTGATATATGAGCGTTGTGTACATTAGGTGACGAGTACGTACATGGCCTATTTATTGTAAAACCCAATTATTCATATAGTAACATGTCTTTCCTCTTATTTTGAACTTATTAACTTGTGTAGTATTCTGTTAGACGAAGAAAGCATGCATACTTGCCTTAACTGTTTACTTGAACTACGTGCAACATGTTTAGTGGTTTACCTGCCTTCCTTAACATGTACTTAGGGTAAATTGTAAGACTCCATACCATGATTATTGAATCATGTTGTTTGGCTACATATTTACTTTGGGACTACGGAACGGTGTTCCGGTAGATCCCCCTGTCTTACACATTTACTTTGGTACTACGAAACGGTATTCCGGGAGATCCCCTTGCATATTTACTTTGGGACTATGGAACGGTATTCCGGGAGATCCCCCTATCTTGCACATTTACTTTGGGACTATGGAACGGTATTCCGAGAGATCCCCCTGCACATTTATATTTGGGACTACGTAACGGTATCTCGGGAGATCTCTTGTTGTATTGTTGTGTTTTGAGCTGTTGTTTTTCCATAATTTCTTCCTTGTTACATTTCAGTCTTATCTACTGCGATATTTCATTTTTGCTTTGCGTTATATATATATATATATATATATATATATATTTCAGTAGATCCCTGACCTTACCTCGTCATTACTCGACCGAGGTTAGGCTCGGCACTTACTGGGTACCGTTGTGGTGTACTCACGCCCTTTCCTGCACATGTTTTCCGTGTGCAGATCCATGTACATCTTACCCCCTCATCGTTAGTGTAGTCGTTGCAGTTTACTGGAGACTTCAGGGTACATATGTCTGTGTCCGCAGATCTTCGGAGTCCCCATCTATCCCTTGTGTTGTTTTCCTCCCTTATTTTCTTTAGACACTATGTGTAGAAAACAATTAGACAAATTTCGTAGAGCTTGTGACTCGTGATTACCGAATTTTAGGTATACTGTTTATACTCGAGTGTTGGTGTTCTTGTACATGTCGAGCGACATTTTTATCATCATATAGTATCTATTGAAGTTTAGTTGTTAATTGCTGCTTTATTTTTGTTATTTCGAAATTATTAGGCTTACCTAGTCGTAGCGACTAGGTGTCATCACGACGACTTACGGAAGGAGAAAATGGATCGTGACAGTCACTATTCATCATCCTTATCAACTACTCAATCTCATTCACAAAACCTACTTGTAAAGTTTTATAACAGTGGTGATATAGTGTGCTTTGGGTTTAGACACGCACGGCTAAAAATGTATCACTAGGGTCTAAGAGTTGCCTCATTATATACCTAGTATCTCTCTCGTATTTTATCAATGTGGGAATCGCCTAGGGTTTCACATACACTCCCCCGTTAGGGACTTAGCATCCTCATGAGATTTGGAGGTTAGGATTCTTGTTAATGATGTTTATATAACATAAAATACTCACTTTGATGATCGGGAAGAGGCTTGAAGTGGAGAATCTCCATTAGAGTCGCCCCTAGCTCCTTGGCCATATTTGGAGCTTAAACTAGGCCTTGTGTGCGCTCATTTGAAACTCTTCTAGCCCGTTGTATAGTTCCCAACTTGACTTGGCCTTATGGCTTTTCCTAGGTCCTAAATCACTTCTAATACACTGTGTACTTTTATTATCATGTCCAAGTGATACACTTCATATTATTAGTCGTTCACACTCAAAATTCATAGTAAAAATTGCATGGAGCGCCTTATTTGGTCGCCCTCATTTAACCTATACCCATTTTTTTAAAACCTTTTAACTTGTACCCACTTTTTAAACAACTTCAACTCCTTTCTCCTCCTCCTTCTCCTCCTTCGTTTTCTTCTTTCTTCTTCTACAACGATGACTTCAATATTGCTCTCTTTGATTAATGAAGCTAAAGCAAATATACTGACCAGTATTCCAATTTTTGTGATGAAGAAGACGCGAAACACTGATTGAAACCTCAAAGTTGAGAAAGAACACATTTTACTGCAAGATTTTTCATATTCTAAGCTCCAGAAAGTGGAGCAGTAATAGTGCTATTTGGTCTTTGATACAACATCTATTACCGTTGCAAATCTTCTCTTTCTTTGCAAATAATTCAGTGGTCTGAATGTTGAATCTCTTCTAGGCTAAATTCTAGTTTTTTTACTTGTGGCATTTCATTTAGCTTTTTCCAACTTTCGGTGATGAATTGATGTATTAAACTCATAAATTAAAATGTCAAATATGCTGAAGTTAATCAAATACAGAATAAAAACTTCAGCTTTAGAGCTGAAGTTCCCCAATTACAAAACAAAAACTTCAGCTCTAGAGCTGAAGTTTCCAAGTTACAAAGACAAAAACTTCAGCTCTAGAGCTGAAGTTTCCCAGTTACAAAACAAAAACTTCAGCTCTAGAGCTAAAGTTCCCCAGTTACAAAGACAAAAACTTTAGCTTTAGAACTGAAGTTCCCCAGTTTCAAAACAAAAGCTTCAGCTCAAGTTCCCCAGTTACAAAGACAATAACTTCAGCTCTAGAGCTGAAGTTCGCCAGTTACAAAGACAAAAACTTCAGCTCTAGAGCTGAAGTTCGACAGTTACAAAATAAAAACTTTAGGCATGTCTATTAGAATGCTGAAGTTTGGCGTGATTGCCTTTGCTACTTCAGCCCTGTATGCTGAAGTTATGTGAAAAAATGGTTACGCTTGCAATTTTTTTTGCTAAGCGGGTATAAGTTAAAACGTGACACAAAAAACGAGTACGGATGCAAATCCCCCATTCATATGGTTAACGCGCGTCAAACTACTTAATGGGCCTTTAAAAAAAATACCAAAATTTTCCAAGATGCTACAGTAATAAAAAAATATTGTCATATAAAATAGAACGGAGGGAAGAACTACTATTTTTCTCCTTTCAATAGATTAACTATAGGTCCACAAAAGCGAGAAAATTAACTACAATACTTTTGATCTGATTTTCCAATATGATGAGATAGTGAATTAGACTGCTTGATCTAAAATTTTCAATACCTTTGCGTAGATTACAGCCTGCTTTTTTTGGTTTGAAGAACATCCTGAATCAACTAGTAGTATATAATTATCTACTATTTGTTATATATACAGTAGGAAAGATAGTGTAGCTCACTAGAGCTTTGTACAAAGGAAAGAGCGCAGGAGCTGAATGGGAGCGTCTAAAAAAACCATTTCAGTTCCATCTTTTGGAGTTCTTTGATTTCTTTGACTTCTGTTTTGCTGCTTGGAATGCCAGCATTTTCTGTTTCTTCCGAGCTTCCCTTTCCGCCTGCCAGTCAAGACAACATAAGTAAATTTTAGAGCATAAATGGCAGCCCGGTGCATTGAGCTCCTGCTATGCGCGGGGTCCGGCCCTTAGAGTCTATTGTACGCATCTTTACCCTGCATTTCTGCAAGAGGTCTGTGACCTCCTGGTCACATGGCGACAACTTTACCAGTTACGCCAAGGCTAATTTCAGAGCATGCTAGTGATAGTTACCAATTCATCAATTGGGCAGAACATTAAAGGGAATTAAGCTCGCCGGATGTGTATGAATCCGTGCTATTGTGTTGTGTGATCTAGGACAGGACAATGTTACCTTTGACATCTTGGATTTGGCTTTAGCTTTTGGAGACTTGTCCTCGATCTCTGCCTCTCGTTCAAGCTCTCTTTCCCTTGCTTCAAGGTTTTTCTCCAAATAATACTGTACACAACACGTAAATGTTCATTTACTCGAGGAAGAAGTCAAGAACCCACGGAAAAGTAATAAAATTAGTATTACTGCTGTTTACTGGTGACTTTTTGTTTCACAATCAGACCCAAGAACACATTTCTGCCAAAGTAAACGTAAAAGCAAAGATAATCATTCCGTTGAAAATCAATATTTGGTGTTGCAACTCAAGAAGACACAATTTGAAAGCAAACAATTTAAGTGTGTTGCATGTGACTATTTTACTGATGTATTAATCAATATTTTGAAAACATTCAATCACAACCTTAATACTGGCGAAATAGGGTAATTGCCATAAGATGTCGGGCCAGAGAGTGACTTAGAAACTTACATCGTAATCTCCTTCATAATCATGTAAAGTGCCATCTTTTACTTCCAACACTCTGTTAACGATCTGTTTTATGAAGTACCGATCGTGCGAAACAGTTATCACGGTGCCTTTATACTCCGTAATAGCCTCCTACAGACAGATTAGAAAGAAAATTGAACGTCAATAAGTTTCATGCAAGAATACATGTATGTATAAGGTAACATGAAATATGTAGGGGCTGATGAGAAGAGAAGTGTACCTCAAGCATCTCTTTTGTCGGTATATCCAAATGATTGGTAGGCTCATCCAGTACAAGCAAAGTCGAAGGAGTCACCATGAACTTACAGAAGGCTAGACGTGCCTAAACAAACAAGGTTGACGCACAAGTTCAAAACAAGAACAAGAGAATAACCCCAGACAGGCACAAAATGAGTAGTAGTTAGCCTAAAGAAGAGGATAACTGAGTAAAATATCAAGAAATAATGCGATCACAGTTAAGACAATTTACAGATAGATGGTGAAATGCCACAATAAATAGACACTCTATCAGACACCTGGATAAATTATCAGTTAAGATTCTTATTCAGAAGCCTCAAAAAAATGAAAAAATGACTTTTCTTACCCACATCAAGGCTGTTGGTCAAAAGTTAAAGATAATATTGGAAGTAAAGACAGAAACACCACAATTGTACATTTCAAACTAAAGCTCACAAAACCAAAATGAGCTTGAAAGTTTGATCACATGCAGCAGTGCAGCCAATAGAAACCTATTGACGTCTCAAATCATACTAATGATTTGCATTCACCAACGAGCCACCACCATATAGCATCATAAAAATACTAGAGCAAGATGGTTCATAGGTAAGAAAGGTAGTACTCGACATTTTTCATTAAGCTAAATTAGCAACAGCAGATATTGCCTCTATTGATGCCAAGTCCTGTTTGCAGCTAAAGCGATTTAAAAAAAAAGTTCATACATGAAAATGGTAATTTGCGAAAGGCTAATGATCATATGGCTTTAAATTTGAGAAAGGAGCACTAGACAAAGTAATTATTCCAGTCAAAGGATAAAGATCAAATAACCAAGAAAAAACACATAAACAAACAAAAGAGAAACACTATCTCCCTCTCACCGCTACGCAGACAAGATACAAAAAGCTGCTTATATCGTCTTACCTTCTCACCACCACTCAAAAAGGAAACCTTCCTATCAAGCATGTCAGCTTTAAAATTACAGCGTCCAAGGAGTCCTTTTATATCATCTAGTCTCCAGTCATCAGCAGCTTCTGCTACCGTTTCAAGAACAGTTTTTTCCAAATCGAGTGCCTCAGCCTTAACGAAAGAAAAATGAACAAAGATTAACATCAACTTGGTCACATTATCACATGGACAACAGGGTAAAAACACCACCAAAGATCCAAAGAAGATTACAGCGGTGACACACCTGATTTTGCTCAAAGTAATTTGGTAATACATTGTGCTCCCCAAGCACAACTTCACCTCGTGTTGGTTTCAGTGAACCCATAATCAGTTTAAGAAAAGTGCTCTTTCCACAACCATTAGGACCAATGATAGCAATTTTCTCTCCTCTCTCAATTGTCAAATTTGCATTCTTGAAAAGGACCTGCCAGTAAAAATGAAATGTAAGATAACAACCAATCCAAAAATATAAGACGCAATGCTAACTAATTGTCATCACTCATCAACATGTCCCCTAAAACAAGAAATAAATTAAAATCTCAGTCAATGTTTTATGTTACCTTATCCTCATAGGCAAATTCCAGATTTTTAACATTTACAACTGTTCTGCCACTTCTTTCACGTTCAGGGAACCTAATCTTCATTTGTTTCCTAATGAATGGCTTATCAACTTGTTCCTGGTCCTGAAGTTTTTCCAGCTTCTGTTATCACCAAAAAAACCACAAGAAGAATGACATCAGTAATCAAAGTCTGAAACAAAAGGAACATAGTTTTAACAAATATACATATGACAAAAGTTGGCCATAATGAACAGGATGCCAAAATGATCAGGTGTGCACCTCCTTTCCTAAATTTACTAGCTTAATTTGCAGAACAATAATCCCAATCGAGGATCCTAACCATTTCAGAACAACTAACACAGGAGAAGAGGCTGAGATGTTATCGCACCTATTTCATTCAGCGCGAGAGCAACGTCGTGCCCACCCCCCCACCCCCCACCCAACCCAAACACACACACACACAAAAACAAACAAAAAGACAGTGCATTCTGGTGGAGAGTAAACATATTGCAATCACAGTTCAATAATGGAGACATCTTTATTTACCTTTTCAGCAGTAGATGCACGACCTGAATTTGCTCCTGCACTTAACCTACTTATCAAACCTCTCGTTTGCTCAATTTCCTTCTGTTGTTTTTCCCATGCAGCATTCTGTGTTTCAATCCATTCAGCCCTAGAAATAATAAAATCCGAGTAATTTCCTTCATATGTCCTAGATACACCCATATCGGTCTCCACAATTTTTGTACACAACTGGTCAAGGAAAGCTCGGTCATGAGATATAATGACCATTGGAACTTCTTGCTTATTAAGATAACCCTCAAGCCACTCAATCGTATCAAGGTCAAGATGATTGGTCGGTTCATCCAGTAGTAACAAGTCTGGGTCCTGCAAAAATCAAATATGTTACTCCCCAAGCAAAAATAATAATTACACATGATATTTGCCAAGTCTAAGACCCATCAACCAAAGGTATGTCATGGGATAAGTGGACTAATATGTGATTTGAAGCTATGTTGCTCAGCTCCAAAATTGTCGCCACACACGTGTCGGATCCTCAAAAAGTGCATTATTTTTGGAGGATCCGACTCCGAGCAACATAACTTTGCATAGCAATATTCTCCTTCTTAGAAGGCAAATTACTTTTCACTTTATTTTTATTTGATATAATGTTGGCCTGAGATTAATTTAAATGGGGAACATGGTATGAGGATTCATATAGCCGACCCCAACTTGTTTAGAATTGAGGCGAGGCGTAGTAGTCATGTTCGAAACTCGAAAGCAAGAATCTAGGGTACATCATTTTGGCACACCCTATTGTTGATAGAGGCTTAACAAGCTCTTTGCCTCATTAATAGGCAGCCCTGTGAACTAAGTTCCCGCTATGCACGGGCTCCGCCAAAGGGCTGGATCACATCATGTCTTATGTATGCAGCCTTATCTTGCATTTCTGCAACATGTTGTTTTCCGCGGCTTGAACCCCTGACCTCCTGGTCATGCGGCGGCAACTTTTACGGTTGCGCCAAAGCTCTCCTTTACTTTGACCCATTAACATTTAACCCTAATATATTACCATAGTGGGTGTGTTGAAGGACAGTAAATTCCAAGAAATACATGCACAAAACATAAAGTGAAGTATTATATGCACATAAATTACTTGCTCCACAGTAATTAACCACACTATAAACAAAAAAATTCAGGAAAACATAATCCAACATCTCATACCTGCAGCAAGATCTTCCCTAAAGACATCCTCATTTGCCAGCCACTGCTAAATGAAGCCACAAGCCTATCAGCATCCTCAGGAGCAAATCCTAACTCGGGCATCATTTTATTAATTTTCACATCCACAACATCCAAATCCACAGCTTGTGCCCTCCTCTGCAGCAAATCAAACTCATCCAACAACCTCCCCATCAACTCCAAATCATCAACAGATTTCTCAATTGCCTTCTGAACTTTCTCAAGTCTCTCAGCAACTTCCATTTCCTCTTTAAATGCACTCATAAACTCTTCTTTAACAGTTCTTGTTGATTCAACCTCAAATTCTTGGCTTAAAAATGAAATCTTCATATTATTTTTTGCCTTAATCACATTCCCTGAATCAGGTTCCTCTAAACCAGATATAATCCTCAATTGGGTTGTTTTTCCTGCACCATTTACACCTACTAAACCTACTTTTTCACCTTTTTTTACCTCCCAACTCACATCTTTCAATACAGTAACACCTTTATAACTTTTACTAACATTTTCTAGCCTAACCCCAGATGAAATACTTGAAGCCCCACTAGTTGTTTGCTTGTTACTCCTCCTGTAATCAATTTCCTCATTAGAATTATTAGAAAATAATGACTCTATATCATCTTTTACCTCTGTTTCAGCAGTTTCAACAGCTACGGCTTGTAACTTTGATGAAATTCTAAGGTTTTTTCTTCTGGGGTTATTGAAAACAGTAGTACAAGTACTGTTCTTCAGAGAAGTATTCGAGGGTATTGAAAGGACACGTGGGCAAAGAAGATTGGCTCTTCCAGTGAGGAAAGTGGTAGCAAGGTCCATTCTTGAAAATTTTCTGGGTTAAATTTGGAGTTTGAAGAAGTTTAGGGTTCAATGAAGAATTGGATAAAGGGTTATGATGAGAAGTAAAGTGGTGTTGAGGGTGAATGAGGTTTTCTCTTCTATAATTCTGTGAAGAAAAATGGAAGAGAGACTCTATCTTCGCTGTGAAACCACTTGCCTCTTATCAGCCCATGAGAATGAAGAAGAGGAAGAAATAAAGATTTGTGGTGAGAAATTTAAAGAAAAATAAGCTTTTCCTACTTTAATTATTTATTCCCTTTTTCCTTTTAATTTTATGAAGTAATATTCTTTCTTGATATTAGTGCGGAGGTTGAGCGAGGCTAAGAAGTACGGGGGAGAAGTGATTAGGTAGGATATACCATGATACTTGATAGGAGTGCGTTGAGGGCGAGGATTAAGGTAGAAGGTTAGTAGGTACTTCATTGTGTTCACTAATAGGCTTAGTAGCATGCATATCCCTTCATATTCTTAGATTTTATTACGGTATGTAATTTTGTTCGCCTGAGGTATTGTATTTCTTGTTGCTATTATTGCTATTATTGTTCGCCTGATTTTTTGTTCGCCTACGGTATGGGATTTTTTTGGTATTTTCTTTTTTAGCCGAGGATCTATTATTGGAAACAGCATCTCTATTTGCACTAGGTAGGGGTAAGGTCTGCGTACAGACTACCCTCCCCAGATCCCACATGTTAGGATTAAACTAGGTTTGTTATTGTTGTAATATTCTTTCTTGATACTATTGTAAGATTAAAAAATGGATTTGTTGTGTGAAGATTATTCACATGAAATAATTAAAAATATTATTTGTTCATAAATTTGTTCAATTTTTAAACAAAATATGAAGAAAAAATCACTCACAAAATTTCAATATATTTTCAATTAAAATGCATATCTAAACACAACCTCAACTTCTAATAACTATTTTTCAACACAACTTAAAAGATTTTTTTTAAAAGTTTCAATCAAATCTATGTCCAAATGCTAGCTTAATCTTTTGCGCAGCTAAAATTGTGCTTCAATTTTAAGATTTATGATTAAAGTAAATAATATTTTTGGTTCAACTTTATTGACATTTTCCTTCAATACAAGGAGAGGGTAAATGCTAGATAACTTTCATAATTAAGGGAAATTGGATAATATGGAAGGGCACAAATGAAATTTTCCTCCAAAATCCAATAATCATATACATTAATACATAAATAGTTTTGTGATATTAAGGAGAAGAAATATAAAGATGTGGGATGAGATAATTTGGAGGAAATCGTGAGAAGGAAATTTGTGTTTGTGGTACATAGACAGAGAGACTATTCTCCAACGCCAAAGTAAATGATTCCACCTGTCATTATGTGCCACGTGGTGCGAAAATGCAAGATCGTGCATCAACCACGCAGTTATAGATATCACTGAGACATCAATTTTTTTTGTAATTTTGTTAACACATAACAATGAGAATGAGAACATCCCTAGTGTGTGGTTCATGACCTTTTAGCGTTTTCCATTAGCTCAACTCATTGGGCCTTGAAGTCAAAAAAGGCCAATTAATCTTTTTTAATTTAAATAGTCATCCATTCAAAGAAATTATATATACATATAAACATATATAATTTATGTATAATCTATGTATACTACCACGAACTATTAACATTTTTGGCCGAGAGGCCTACTGCGTCACTTCCCCTTCCTTTGTCTTTCTTTCTCATTAAAGCTTATCCATAGTAACCCAAGGCCAAATTGGTATTAAAGTGGAAGATTTAATGCAAATAGCCGCTCATCCAACCACTTGAACTAATAATAGCTAGTGGAGGTACAATATATGTATAATTTATGTAAAAACAATGTATAAATTATGTATTTGACTAGGAAAAATAAACAATGAACATTACGGGCTACTTGTGTAAAGATCTCATTATAGTGTGCACACAGCTTTGCCTATTTACATATTGGGCTCCACGGCAAATCTAGGTCCATTTCAAATGGAGATGCTAACAGTCCATTGATATTTCGGCCTGGGCTAACAAACGATTCGGTCCAAAATGTTGTGATTTACTAAGGTAAAAATAGCACGGGCTAGCGATTTTCGGACTGATCATTCAAAAATAGCCAGTATTTGTAAAGTTATTGAAAAATAGCCACTATTTTGCTGCAACACCCAGCATAATATGTTGGAGATCGGTGCACCGTGTATGAACTTCCAGTATATTATGCTGGACCGGTATATTATATTGGAGTTCCAGTAAATTATGATGGAATTCTAGTATTTTATGCTGGAGTATTTTCTTGATTTTGAACAATGTTTTTGTTCAGATTTATTTTTACATGAAAACTAGCTAAATTTCGATTACTTTTAAAATTGTGGCTATTATGACTATTAGTTGAATGATCACGACTATTTTTGAATTTTTACCTTTTCTAATACATGACATTGAGACCATTTCAAAGTGTGTGGTTCACTGATTCATGACCTTTTAGGGGTCGTTTGGTTCAGTTCTAGGATATCTCATAGGATTAGAGTTTTGGGATATTCCATGGGATTATCAATTTTACCTTAACACCAACAACGACAGCCTAGTTGACTCCTACAAGTGAGGTCGGGGAAGATAGTGTGTACCCAAATCTTACCCCTACCCTGAGAAGATAGAGAGTTTGTTTCCATTAGACTCTCAGCTCAAGAAAGAGAAAAAAAATAATGGAAACAAATAATATTAATAAATAGGCCAGAAAGATCGCGACAACAATTAATTTTACCTCCTATTATGAGATAATTAGTACCACCATTTTGGTGTATAATTTATACTGTTATTACTGATACTTACAATCGAATATGGAATAACTATAATACCAAATTTTATACCTGGATTAATATTCTTATCCCGGTAATCAAAAGACCTCTTAGCATTTTCCATTGGCTCAACTCGATGGGCCTAAAAGTCAAAGACAAGCTACTTCTTTGTCTTCTTTTCTCATCAGAGCTTGTCTACAACAAAAATTAGGCCAAATTGGTAATAAATTGTGGACAAAGTTTTATCCATTTACATATTGTGCTACATAGCAGATCGATCTAGGTCCAATTCAAATGGAGATGCTAACAGCCCATTGATATTTGGAATTTTTATATTCATATACATTACATGAAACTATATTATCCTCTCTATTCAAGTTTTTCTATAATTACATATTATATACCCAATTACTATTTATGTACATTTTAAGGGAATTAATGATAATAATTAGTGTCCTAAAATCACTTTAACGTACCTTCCACTCCCCTCACGTTTCTCTCTCCACATCACACACACCCTCCCCACGTATCTTGCACAAGAGAGCAGCAATTCCACCATTGACAACCATTAAAAAGTTTTGAAGATTTGAATTCGGATTTGGGTTTTCAAAAAATATTATTGTTTGAATTGGGTGTTGTTGCAAAGAATTGAGAATTCTCTCTACGTCTCTCTCTATCTCTCAATCCCTAATTTCGGTAATGTAAAGCAAAGGAAAAGGGAGCAGTAATTTCACCATTGACATCCATTAAAAAGCTTTGAAGCTTTGAATTCGAATTTGGGTTTTCAAAAACCATTATTTGTTTGGATTGGGTGTTGTTGCAAAGAATTGAGAATTCTCTCTACGTCTCTCTCTATCTCTCAATCCCTAATTTCGGTAATGTAAAGCAAAGGAAAAGGGAGCAGTAATTTCACCATTGACATCCATTAAAAAGCTTTGAAGCTTTGAATTCGAATTTGGGTTTTCAAAAACCATTATTTGTTTGGATTGGGTGTTGTTGCAAACAATTGCGAATATGGTTTGGAGTTTATATCTCACTTTTGAGGGTGTTTTGGTGAAGATTAAACTTGATTTTGACTGAATCAGATTGCAAGTCGAAAAAGAAGAAGAAGAAGAAGAAGAAGAAGACGATATGATATGCATTATATTTACGAAATTGTAAAAAAAAGTGTAGAAAACTTGTATTATGTTGTATATATATATATATATTTAATTATTTAATTATTCAGTTATTGTATGAAAGTTGAACAATATTATGTAAAAATTATATTTAAGTTGTATGATATTGTAGTTTTATATAACTGAGTAGAAATAATGTATGAAATTGTAGATAAGTTGTACAATATATAATTAGTTGTATGAAAATTTCTTTTTACTATGTATAAATCAGATACAAAATATACAAAAGACATATTGAATAAAATTTGTATAAAATTTATATTTAAGTTGTATGTTATTGTAGTTGTATTTAACTGGGTAGAAATAATGTGTAAAATTTATAAATAAATTGTAGATAAATTGTATAATATATAATTAGCTGTATGAAATTTGTTTTTACTATGTATAAATCAGATACAAAAATATACAAAAGACATATTGTATAAATTTTATATTTTTTGTATGTTTTTGTTTCACATTGCTTGAGAATTGTGTGTTCTCATTAACTGATGCTATTCAAAGTTACTACTCCTGCATAATCGAGGGCGACACTCAGCAGCACAGGAGAAGGTCGCTTAGGACCTAGAATAGAAGTGAATTTGATAAAACCTTATTCTGTTATATTGTTATGTATATGATTGTGCAGACACTAAAAGATATTACGCCAATTTTCTGGGAAACAGGCGTGGAGACACAAAATAGAAGTGAAGTTCGAGCAAATAATGGATCAGAAATTCTCAAGCAAATAAGTCAGAGAGGACAACTGACTTTTAAGGGGAATTTTATAATTTCCCTTATTGTTTCTTTGAGTAGGTCGGGTTTTGGGGGGAGGGGATGGTGTGGGCTGGGGGGAGTCAAATGACGGACATTCTCGATATTTTTAAGCTTGCAGTTCGAATAAACGTTCTGGCAAATAAAATCAAAATATTTGAAAGTTAATTTGAATTGCAAATTAAAAGTTATTGGTAGAAAATTAGTTAAGTGATGATTGTCATAGTATGCAACATGAATTAAATGCTAATCCAGAAGGCATAAAGTTGGACGACGTAAAGTTGGTTCAAGAAATTGATCTGACAACAATTGTATCAAGTTAGTTTATTCTTGTATTCTGCTTTGATCGTTTTATTTGTATATAAGTTCTTTCTTTAATCCGAGGTTTGGGATTTGAGTTTGATCAACAATTTAATGATCCGTTTTATAGCTCATATTTTATTCAATTCATGTCTGTCTGCAACACACATTCTAAAACTTTTTAACTAAACTTTTTAAGCGGGGATAGCAAGAGAGAATCTGGAGAGAAGAGGGGGAGAGGAGAGAAAAAAAGAAAATGGTGTAACTAAATCCCTTGATTGAAGGCACAAATAATGAATTGGGAGCCTTTTAAGGTAGATTGTATATATTTTATAAATAAAAATTATTTAAACCGGCTAATTAACTAAACATAGATATTTAAGATAATAAAGTTTTCAATAGTGTATAGGAATGAAAAGTCTGGACTTTAACTTAGAATTTGGGCTTAACATGGATAATTAATGGCCTAAGTTGTTCCTCTCCTTTTTGTTTTATTTCAGGTTTTCACTCTTCTCTCATTTTCGATCATCTTATTTGATCCAATAGTTTAGAATGCGTTACAAGGGCGATTTTCTTAAATACTGTACTAAAACAACACATGCAATTTAAATGACATACTACATAACAAGGCCCTTAAACTTGATTATTTTTGTCACTTGAACACCTAAATATAGGGTTGTTCCTATCAGGCACTCCAATTAAACCTCATATGTGTCAATTAAACACGGTCAAGGGAAAGGTCGCGTCAACATGAGAAAAACTTGTTGATTTATTATTATTATTCCTATTTCTCTTCTTCTTTCCTTTTCTCCTTTGAAGGTCACTCATTGACGTGGGTATTAACTTCTCCACTCACACATAATGTCGAACAAATCGAAATCACCTTTTTAAAGAGAAGTTTCTTATTATTGTGGGATTGCTGCCAAATGTCATGGACCCCTTAAACCCAGATCGTCATTTTTTTTCTTGACAAAATCGAAGGCAAAGTTGCTTGCAATTTTTTCAGGTGGTATGACGATGAAATTTTTAAGAAACCTAAGAGGGTAATTTCTGATTTATTGAGCAGAGTAAAAAAGTTTGAAGAAGAGAGGGATCAAGTTGGGATAATCGGGTTTTCATTTTATGAAATGAGTTTCAATTCGTTTTGGGGGTGAAATTTATTAAGTGAAAGGTTTTAATTATGTCGAATAATTTGTTGTTAAATTTAGGGTATTAAGAGGCAATTGTAATATACGCACTTAATTTTTTTTAAAAGTTTTTAGCGGACAATCTAGATAGTGTTTAATTGGCACAAATGTGATTTAGTTGGAGTGTCTGATAGGAACATCTCTATGTTTAGGTATCCAAATGATAAAAAAAAATAAGTTTAAGAGTCCACTTATGTATTCTGCCAATTCAAATTAAAGGTTAAATACATATAGTTAAGTACTTAAATAACACCGGAACCGTTACTATACATCACTTGAACTGTCTATCACCTTTTCTGATCCATCCCCCCACCCATAATAATCTATACTATATTAAAAGCACGAAAACTCTATCGAAATATTGATCGCCTTTTTTACCCTTCTTAAGTGCATTATATGTTGGATATACATGTAATTGTAATCATTAATTATTATTTTTGAGCAAAACTAAAAACTAAAGTGTGCTTTCTTTAGGTTTAAAATTCTTTAGATTTACATTGTTTGACATTTTTGCCTTACGGGGCTTTTTCTCTTTGGTTTTTGTTTCCGTTAGTTTTAGGATTCTTGATTTTTTTCGTTGGTTTTGGTTTCCTTTAGTTTTAGGATTCCTTAGATTTTTTCTTTATGATTAAGGTATGTCTTTTTTTTCTTATCTCTTTTGTGTTTGTTTTGGATGCAATTTCTATTGTCTCTTTTGTGTAGGTTTAGAATTCAATTAGTGTTAGTTTAAAAGAAGTCACTATAGTACATTCTTTATCATGAGACGTTTCCAGTATCGACATCCACATATGTAAATTTGCTTGTGATTTGAGGTAAAAAATTTACCTTATGCTATATTCTTAAAGTTATATAATTATAGTATTCGTGCATTATTAATAAACAACTCCATATTAAAAGTATGTCAATTGTAGTTTTTGTTTACAATATCTCATATACGATTTTTGGATTAAAACTGACTCACATGAATGTGTACTGGTTGTTTGGATCATCGCATTCATCATATAAAATTGGTTAGGCATTATAACTCATGTCACTTGAATATTTGATTAATTTAAGATTATTTTATTTTGTGCTTGATAGTTTAAATTATCGTGTACTTCCTTTTAGGTTTGAAGAATTAATCCAAATAACTGCCCATCTAACTATTTTAAACTAAAAATAGCCGGTTGAAGTATAATATATGCATAAATTATGTATTATATGTGTATAATAATGTATAATCTATGTGTATGGCTAGAAAAGGTAAAGAATGAATATACCCGATTATTTGTGTAAAGATCCCGTTTCCTTTTAGTTTTAGAATTTATGGGATTTTTTTTTGTTGATTTTTCTTTTTGTCCGTATCTTACCTCGAGGATTTCAAACATAATGCTTTAGAAGATTTTGTACAAGTAAGCTTGTGCATATTTTGTATATGCAGTGAGTATGGTTTTCGTGACATAGTCTCATGTTATAATATTTTGCAAATTTTGCCTGCTCCAATAGCACACTAATTAATGTATTCCATTAGAATTTGCACTATTAGTTATTTGAAGTCTTTTTTATAAGAGTTATTTTCTATAATATGTTCTTTTTTATATATGCATGATTATGTACAAATAAGTTTTCTTGTATACTGGTTACTATTAAAAAAATGCACCAATCATGTTACTAAAGATTTTGAATCCTTCTGCTTAATTATGCAATAGTACATAATAATATAATAATAGACCAAGAATTCGACTTTTGCTTCCAGAAGATGAAGGACACACTTTTAAATTCATTAGTAAATAATTATCAGTATTGTTTAACCAAAAAATGAACATTTTTGACTAAAGCTTAATTTCAGAAAAAACTCGGGTTACTGATAATCGGATCAATCAAACAAAGAATAAAAAGCAATCGTTGAGAATAAAAAATAAACAGTAACTTATATTGCTCGAAATTCGATCCCCTGTTTGTTACATTGACATTCCTTTTATAGGAATGTTTTCTTAGTACAAAGTTTGTATTACTGTCATGAAGCCTATTTAATGCTTAATTATTACATTTATGAGGCGTTATAAAAATGACTAGTAACTGTTATTTTAGGAATTGTGTAACGTACGAGGCATTGATTGCTGATCTTTGAATCGGCCTGTTATTGTGTCCGGATTCGCTGTGACCATGCCTTTTTTCTTTAGTGATCTTTTCCGTGGCTAATTCCTTGCATTGCCCGTACCTCTTTATCTCGCATCCGCGTGTGATATTTTGATTGGTCCACCTGGCTAGCTGAGTCATCTAAAATCTGTACACGTGTAAGACTATATTTTTTACCAATACAGATAGTCCCCCCACTTGCCATGTATTGAGCGTATAATACTTGGTAAGTGGATGTTCATTTATGGCGGGAATATTTTGCCGCCGCTTTATCTCGAAACTTTGTATTCTTTTATTGACGCATGCTTTGCACAGTACTTCCATTTAATGCTTCTTTCACGTGTTCATTTCTGATTGGTTCTGAAACGACTCAACGCCTTTTAGGGATTTTTTGCGGCTGCATCAGTCCCAAAGTGACACTTTTTATTATGACCTTCCATCATTACCTTTTCAATCTTCGACGGTTGCCACTAAGTATAAATAGTCTTCTTCTTTTCTTCCTTAGCACGAAAAAAGAAAACTTCTGCATCTCAATTTTCTCTTTGTGAAAGAATTTCTTCTTTAGACTTTATAAATATGTCTTCGTCAGGACATTCTGAAAAGGTTATTGATGTTGAGGCTCTAGCTTCTTCTTCTGCTCTGACGAGGAGTCGAAGAGGTGGCCGACTAAGGAGCCTTGGACGTACTTTTATAGAGGTTCTTCTTCTTCTTCTCAGGCATTGTTTTCTCCGAGAGGTAGATCTTCTCAATCTGTTTCTAGGAGTAAGGATGATTTTCATGAACCTAGAGTTGACGAAATCATCCCTTCTGAGATAACTTTTCCAGAAGTAAATTCTCCTATTACTGAACAATCTCTTTCTCTGGATAGTATTGAGAAATATGTCACCATCATTACTGTGGGTCACATTCCCATTGTTCGTAAGGAATATTTTTGGGAGTCTAATGTTCCTGTTCTCGTGCCAAGAAGTATTCAAAGGATTACATCCTTTAAAGCTGGTTTTTCTTATGTTTTCACTTATCCTTTTACGTTAGGATTTCAACCTCCTGTTGATCCTGTGATTATAGAGTTTTGTCGCTTTTTTAATATTTGTTTAGGACAAGTTGGTCCCCTAGTATGGCGTGTTGTCGCCTGTTTGAGAGTCTTGGCTTCAAAGGTTTCTGTTCCTTTTACCCTTCCTCATCTGCTGCATTTGTATTCTTCTGCTTTATTCTGTCAGGGTTTTTTACTTTAGTTGCCCGGAGTAAGAGGGTGTTAGTAACCCCTGGTGATGATAAAGACAGAGGTTGGTACCTTAGGTACGTGGTTGTTCCCACTGCTGTTTTAGTGGGTGAAAATAATCTTCCCTTCCCCGAGAAGTGGAACCGTGCACGTAAGTATTTTAATTCGTACCTGATTCATTTGTAATGAAATTTGTTTGATGTTTTATGACACCGTATCTGTTTCCCTTTAATTTACAGCAACTATGAATGTTGTCGAGAATGTCTCCGACATCCGTAGTTGGGTAGAAAGAATGTTAACTGCTGCTCCTGCCGAGGAAAGATCTTGGAAGTACTTTTCGGCAAAGTACAAGTGGATTGTTAAGACCCATGGTAAGCAGAATTTTTCTCATTCTTTTCTCTGCTTGAGTTTTTTTTTTTTTATTAACTCTTTTCCTCTTTCTGATAGGGTTTACTACTCGTGGGGTATCTTCCTCACTTCCAAGGATGTCATTGTCCCAAGCTCAGAATATTTTGACGAGTGCTTCGAAGAGGAAAGCCCTGGATTCCCGTTCTGAAGGGGAAGATGAGGGTGAAGAAGAGGGTACTTGAGTGCACCGGATGAGAAGAAGGCTGGTAATTTTGGACAAAGAGTCTACTCCCGCGCCTCTTTTTTCCGTGTTGGCCATCAGGTCTTCTTCTTCTCGAGATCAATCTCAATCTCCATCTCGGGACTCTGCTGAGCGTTTATTTCAGGAAGGGTTCGAGATGGATCCTGACGATGTTCCTTTGGCTACCATTTACCCGCATTTTGCTGCTATCTCTGCTCCCCAAGCTGCTGCTGTTGTTTCTTCTCCAATTCCTATTATTTCTTCAGTTTCTCCTTCTTCCATCTCGATTGAAGTGCCTGTGACTCTTTTGGCTCCCAGCCCTTCCGTTTCTTCTGTTGCCCCTTCGGTCCCTACTTCCATGCCTTCTGTTATAAAAGAAGGGTCTTCCAGCAGGGGGATGCGAAGGGTCTTGATTGAGGTTCCAGCTGGCGGCAACCTCTTTAAGAAGATCAGCACCAGTGAGCCGGAAATGTGGCTCAAGCCTTTGATTGGCCCTGAGGAGAGAGCTAAACTTGACAGCCACGCATCTCTCACTTGGGCTAATGAGGTGGTGCATAATTCTTTGAAGGTATATACTCGATCTTTTGTACATACATTGCTTCAATAAATAGTTTTAATATTCTTAATTGTTTTACTGCTTTTGTAGGCGCACCTTATCGGTTTGTAGCTCATGAAAAGAATTTCTAATTATGAGAAAGAGTTGCAAGTGCTTCGTGGGCTGGATGATTTTAAGGCACAGTACGAAAGCCTTCAAATTGAGATGGTAACTTTAGAAGGAGAAATAGATACCTTAAAGGAGCAGCTGAAAGTTGTGAGAGGAGAATTAGCAGTGGAGAAGCCTTCTTCCAGCCAAGCTAACAAGGATAAAGACGTTCTTGAATCCTCTTTTACCGAGCAACTGTCAAAAGCCACGGAAGAGGTCCGGTATTTGAAGGATTTGCTGGGACAAAAAG
>ML267466.1:0-63372 GCA_005239495.1 Nicotiana undulata
CAATTTCCACAGGTATTAATGCTTCAGAGCCATAAACAAGTGCGAAAGGACTTTCTTCCGTAGCTATTTTTGATGTAGTTCTGTATGCCCATAATACCGCTGGTAATTCATCGGGCCAATTTTCTTTGGCTCCGTCTAACCGTTTCTTTATATTATTGATGATGATTTTGTTCATGGATTCTGCTTGTCCATTAGCTACGGGATGATATGGTGTTGATGTAATCCGTTTGATTTTCCAGCTGTCGAAGAATTCTGTGATTTGAGAGCCTATAAATTGTGGGCCATTGTCACACACGATCTCCTTTGGAATTCCAAACCGTCATATTATATTTCTCCATATGAAACTTTTAACCTCCTTTTCCCGCACCTGTTTGAATGCTTCTGCTTCTACCCATTTTGTGAAATAATCAGTAAGTACAAGTAGGAACCGTACCTGGCCTTTAGCTGGGGGAAGAGGTCCTACTATGTCCATTCCCCATTTCATGAAGGGCCATGGTGATATAATAGATTTTAACAATTCAGCTGGCTGATGTGTTTTATTAGCGAACCGCTGACATTTATCACATTTTGATATGAAATTTTCCGCGTCTTCTTCCATTTTGGGCCAGTAATATCCCGCTCTGATTAAGGTTTTTACCAAAGATCTTGCACCTGCGTGATTTCCACAGTGGCCCTCATGGACTTCTTTTATCATGAACTCCGTCTGGTTAGGTCCGAGGCATTTAGCTAGGGGTTCTCCAAACATTTTGCGATACAAGGTGCTGTGAACTAAACAGTATCTCGTTGCTTTGCGGCGGAGCACTTGAGCTGCCTTTTTGTCTTCAGGTACGATACCGTTCTGCAAAAAGTTAAGAATTTCGTTTCTCCAATCCCAAGTTAGATTATTGAAAGATACCTCATTCTTGCTGTGATCGACTGTCGAATGGAAGAGGTGTACGACGATAATGTTGTCTTTATTGGTTACGTCCGTAACTGCTGCGAGGTTGGCTAATGCATCTGCTTCAGCATTTTCTTCTCTAGGTATCTGTGTTATTTCCCACATTTTGAACTGTCTCATAAGTTCTCGTGCCTTCTCTAAGTACTGTTGCATTCGAGTTTCTCGAGCGATGTAAGTCCCCTGTATTTGATTTACCACCAGTTGGGAATCGCTGTTGATTTTGATTTGTTCGATTGACAACTCTCGTGCCAATTCTAAACCTGCAATAACAGCTTCTGCTTCATTGTTAGTTATTGGATAACATTTGATTTCTTGTCGTATCTTTTCACCTGTGGGTGATATTAGGACAATACCTAATCCTGCTCCTTTTATATTAGATGAACCATCTGTAAATAGGGTGCACTGACGTGGTTTTATACCATTGAAAAGTTGCAATTCCTTTTCTACTTCGGGAGTAATGTTACTGCTAAAGTCAGCTATAAAGTCGGCCAATATTTGTGACTTAATTGCAGTTCTTGGTTGATATGTTATATCATGTTCACTTAATTCTATGGCCCATTTGGCTAATCTTCCTGACAGTTCTTGTTTATGCAAAATATTCCTTAAAGGATATGAAGTTACGACAGTAATTTGATGACATTGAAAATAAGGACGCAATTTTCTTGATGCCATTATTAATGCTAAAGCTAATTTTTCTAGATGTGGATATCTAGTCTCTGCATCTAATAAAGTTTTGCTTACGTAATAAATGGGAGATTGTTTACCTCTTTCTTCTCTTACCAGTACTGCACTTACGGCAATTTCTGAGACAGCCAGGTAGATGTATAATCTTTCTCCTTCTTTTGGCTTTGATAGCAATGGTGGTTTTGACAAGTAGACCTTCAAGTCTTTTAAAGCCTGTTGACATTCTTCAGTCCATTCGAACTGATTTTGCTTTTTAAGAACTGCAAAGAATTTAAAGCTTTTTTCGGAAGACTTAGAAATAAATCTCCCTAGAGCTGCTATTCTTCCTGTCAATCTTTGGACTTCTTTTTTATTTCTCAAGATTTCAGGTATTTCTTCTATAGCTTTTATTTGTGATGGATCTACCTCTATTCCTCTGATAGACACAATGAATCCCAAAAACTTACCAGATTGTACTCCGAAGGCACATTTTTCTGGGTTGAGTTTCATATTGTACCTGCGTAAAATATCAAAAGTGATAGAGAGATGTTGTAGATGATCTACTGCTTGTATTGATTTTACAAGCATATCATCGATGTAAACCTCCATTGTTTTACCCAAATGTTCTTGGAACATTTTTGTCACTAATCTTTGATAAGTGGCACCTGCATTTTTTAACCCAAAGGGCATAACATTATAACAATAAGTCCCCCGGTTAGTAATGAAAGAAGTCTTTTCTTCATCCAAGGGGTCCATTTTGATTTGGTTATAACCAGAATATGCATCTAAAAAGCTTAACAATTCATGACCCGCGGTTGCATCGATCATTTGATCTATATGTGGCAAGGGAAATGAATCTTTAGGACATGCTTTATTTAAATCAGTATAATCAACACATACCCGCCATTTGCCGTTCTTTTTGGGTACCACTACGGTGTTAGCTAGCCAGTCAGGGTACTTTACCTCTCGTATCGACCCTATATTTAAAAGCTTTTGAATTTCTTCATCGATCACTTGATTCTTGAAAGATCCTTGTTTTCGTTTCTTTTGTTTAACAGGTACGAACGATGGACCTTCATTTAACTTGTGAGTCATCACTTCCGGTGGGATACCTATCATATCCAAATAGGACCACGCAAAACAATCCTCATTAGTCTTTAAATAATTGACAAACATACCTTTTTGTTCTGGAGTTAGTCTTTTTAACAATTTTACGCCAATGTAAAGTTTCCTTTCGGGCTTTTGTTCTGAGATGGGAACAGCCTCGAGTTCTTCAACAGTTGTTTTGATACGTTCTTCTTCTTCTGATTCATGAATGAAATCTGGTTTGGAGTCTATGTCCGTATGTTTTGGCTCATTCTTGATATTTACAAGATTTGTTTTGTCATTATCCTCTTCCGTACCTATTAGAATATCCATTTCTTTGGTACGTAGCTGATCAGAAGTTTGTTCCATACATGTTGGTTGATGAGCCTCTATTTGACAATTCGTTGTTTCTTCCGCATCTATTTTATTGTTAAGAGTTATTGAATTAATATTCCTCAAGGTTTGCTGATCACCCCTGATCTGCCTTATTCCCCATTTGGAAGGGAATTTTATTACTTGATGTAAAGTAGATGGAACTGCTTTCATATCATGAATCCATGGTCTTCCCAGGATGACGTTGTAAGCCATTTCCGTGTTAATGACTAGGAATTTTGCATTTTTGATGACTCCATCAGCGTAAGTGTTGAGTTCAATCTCACCTTTACTTATCACTGTTGAATTGTCGAACCCAGATATGGCTCGAACCTTTGGAATCATTGTGTTTCTACTAACATTTCTTCTATGACTTTCATCAAAATAATATTGACTGAACTGCCTGGATAAATCAACACCCTTTTAACGTTAGTGTCATGAATGAGTAAAGATATTACCATCGCGTCATTGTGTGGAAGTATTAATCCACCAAAGTCTGCGTCGTCAAAAGATATTTGTTCTTCCCTCATTTCTTCTCGAACCCGCTTTCCGTGGGTGTTCGTGACTTTTGAGGTTAGCTAACAGATTATCCCGTTTACTTCTTCTCCTCCATGTATGACATTAACAGTCCGTTTTGGGGAAGGTGGTTTCGGTGGCTCCTGCCTGTTTTTCATATATGCATGTTTACCTTTATCACTAAACAAGTCTATTAAATAACCCTGTTTTAATAGATGTTCTACTTCACCTTGTAAATATATACAGTCTGTCATTCTATGGCCATGATCATTATGGAATTCACACCATTGATCGAGGTTCCTCCTGTTAGGATTAGAACGCATTTCTTTCGGCCATTTAACTTTGTCTCCCATACTTCTTAGTATTGAGACGAGCTCAGTGCTGCTTACATTAAAGTTATGGTGTCCAATTCGGGTAATATCCCGGAATTGTTCATCTCGATCTCTCCTGGATCTAGATGAGGATGAGTCTGTATCTCTTCCTAAAGGTTTTGTATTTTCGAACCTGGGACGTAGGTCACGTCTCGAGTGTCCTAAGTAAGGATCATACCTGTTTTTACCTGACTTTTTCTCTGATTCTAGGTGCCTTGTTCTGTGATATTCTTCATCTTTTGATCGTGTGATTATATCCTCTTCAATTCTTAATTTAGTACTGTACCTGTTGTATACGTCATTCCATGTCGTGGCTGGGAATTCTCTTAGACTTTCTTTGAGTCGTCTCGTGGCTTCTGAACTTTTCTCGTTCAAGTTGCTTGTGAATGCCATGGCTGCCCAGTTGTCAGGCACCCTTGGTAGTTGCATTCTTTCCCTTTGAAACCTGTCTACAAACTCACGGAGCAATTCCTTGTCTCCTTGCTTTATCTTGAATATATCTTCCATTCGTTTTTCAACTTTTTGTGTACCAGAATGTGCTTTTACAAAAGAAACTGCAAGTTCATCAAAAGAATTTATAGAGTTTTCAGGGAGAAGAGAATACCAGGTTAAGGCTCCTTTCGTGAGTGTTTCTCCAAATTTTTTGACAAGGACTGATTCTATTTCCTCTTTTGTCAAATCATTGCCTTTTACTCTAGTGGTGAAAGCAGTAACGTGGTCATGTGGGTTGGTTGTTCCGTCGTATTTGGGGATATCATGCATTCTAAACTTCTTGGGTATAAGTAATGGGGTTGCACTTGGCTTCCAAGGTTGTTGAGAGTACCTATCGACGTCAATTCCTTTGATAATAGGTGGAACACCAGGGATTTGCTCGATGCGATCGTTTTGTTCTTTCATCTGCTTCTGCATGGTTAATAATAAATTTTGTAATTCTGAATTACTAGTCGTACCTGGTCGTGTTTCAGGAAGTGTATTGAGAGTTTCATTCCTGGTTGAATTTGTTAACCCCGCTTGCAAATCTTCTACTAGAATTGTATTATTCAGAGGCAATGTTGGTGGTACTAGAGGTACTAGTGGTAATCCTCTTCCAAATTCTCGCAAAGCCTGTCCCACGTATTCAGCAATCATTTGCCTTATTTGATCTGATTCCACCGGTTGTTCATTATTGTTACGATTGTTAGATCTTTCAGGAGATGGTTCCCTCGAAGCTCGTGGAGTTCCTCGAGGAGGAGTTGAAACTGGGGTTTCACTTCTTTGCTGATTTTTATCGTCATTGTTGCTGACGTTGTTGTTGTTGAGATTCGACATGATTTTAAGGATATCAATTGGTAGCGAAAATGATGATTATCAGATTCCCGGTAACGGAACCAATTTGTTTAACCAAAAAATAAGATCTTTTGACTAAAGCTTAATTTAGGATAAAACTCGGGTTACTGATAATCGAATTAGTAAAATAAATAATAAAGTAACAATAATTTCTAGAGCAATAAAGAATAAAATAGCTTAGTATCCCCGAAATCAGATGATCCTGTTTGTTACATTTTTTATCCCTTTTATAGGGATGTTCTCCTAGTACAACGTTTGTATTTCTGTCATGATAGCCTATTTAATGCTTAATTATTACGTTTATGAGGCGTTACAATGATGAATAGTAACTGTTATTTTAGGAGTTACATAACGTACAAGACATTGATTGCTGATCTTCGAATCGGCCCATTATTGCGTCTGGATTCGTTGTGACTGTGTCTCTTCTTCTTTGATGATCTTTCCGTGGCTAATTCCTTGTATTGACCGTACCTTTTTATCCTGTGTCCACGTGTGATGTTTTATTTAGTCCACCTGGTTGGCTGAGTCATCCAAAATTTGTACACGTATGAGGCTATATTTTTTACCAATACAACATACTTTCAGTACAGGTGATGTTTGTCAGCAATAATATCTCTTGAAGTGTGACACATTCCAGTTGCTAGGAAACTTTTATCCATCCTTATTTTCCAACTCGTATGAACCTTTCCCCGGTAACAGCTGAAATCCGGTAGGGGCCTTCCCAGATTGGACCAAGTTTCCCTGCGTTAAGTTCCCGAGTGTTTTGAGTTACTTTCCTTAGAACCAAATCTCCTACTTTGAAATAACGGAGATTGGTTCTTCGATTATAATATCTTTCCATTTTCTGCCTTTAGGCTGCCATTCTTATATGTGTCAAATCCCTACGCTCATCGAGTAGCTCCAAGTTGACTAATATTGCTTCGTTGTTTGTCTCTTCACTTGCCTGGAAATATCTCAAGGCAGTCTCTCTTATTTCCACTGAGATTAAGTCTTATGTTACGTAAACAAAGGAGAAAGGAGTTTCCCTTGCGCTTGATTTGGATGTTGTTCGGTATGCTCATAGCACTCCAGGCAGTTCCTCATACCATTTACCTTTAGCCGCTTCCATTTGCGCTCGTATGATAGGGGCAAGATGTGAATTCTTTGATTTTCAAGTCTTCAAGGAACTTTGGGACCTATGATATAATAAATTGTGGTGCATTATCGCAGGCTATCTCAATTGGTATTCCAAATCTTCAAATTATATTCTCCCACAAAAACTCCACCACTTCACATTTGTCGATCTTATGATAAGGACCTCCTTCAACCCACTTGGAAAAATAGTCAGTTAAAATTTAAACAAAAATATTACCTTAGCAGGGGCCGACGGCAGTGGTGTGACGATATCCATTCCTCACTTCATGAACGGCCATGGAGATAGAATATGCTAGTTGATGTACTAGTGGGGAGTAACGTTGGCACTTATCGTAGTTTTGCACGAAAGCTTTGGCGTCTTGTTTCATTCGAGGCCAATAATATCCTACCCTTACCAGTTTAGTATTAAGTAATCTGCGCCCGAATTATTTCCACATATCCCTTTGTGGACTTTTCGCATAACATAATTAGCTTCGGACACTCCCAAGCATCGGTCCAGCAGGGCCTAATAAGATTTCATGTACAGTTGTATATCGTGCTTCTTTGTCACACCGTGCCCGGGGAGTCTTTGGGAAATTTTTTGTGCTCGAGATAATCAATGATCGGATTCCTTTAGTCCCATACCAAACTAGTTGTATTTACCTCATAGTAGTTATCTGCGTCCAGAACCGAGTACATGAGCTGCACTACCATCCTAGAATTCGATCCCTTCATTTCTATTCATGGGTCAAGGTTAGCTAATGCATCTGCTTCTGCATTTTCTTCTCTCGGGATATGAGTTATCGACCACTCCCGGAATTGATCTAGCAGAGCCTGGACCTTCACTACGTATTATTGCATGCACTCCTCTTTGGTTTCGAAGATCCCGTAGACTTGATTTACCACCGGGTGGGATTCGCATTTGATCTTGGAATTTAGTCCCCACGCCAGTTCGAGTCTTGCAATCAAAGCTTCATACTCTGCTTCGCTGTTAGTTAAAGGGGCCATAGTTATGATCTGCCTTAGGGTTTCTCCCGAAGGCGTGGTTACTAATATGCCAAGCTCGTACCCCTTTACGTTGGAAGCTCCGTCTGTAAATAAGGTCCAAAGCCCCAGTGTCAATTATGACACCATCACTGCTTCTTTGATTGCTAGAGGCAGCAAACTCGGACTAAAATCGGCCACAAAGTCGGCCAAAACTTGTGACTTATTGCAGTCCTAGGTTTATACTCTATGTCGAATTCACTCATTTCGACGACCCATTTGGCCAATATACCCAAGAGTTCGGGTTTATGATGGATATTCCGCAGGGTAAAGGTGGTCACCACAACTATCGAGTGACACTGAAAGTAAGGTCTCAGCTTCCGAGCGGCGACTACGAGAGTAAGGCTAGCTTCTCCAAATGCGGGTAGCTAGTTTCTGCTCCCGTTAAACTTCTACGAATGTAATAAAAGGGAGATTGCATACCTTCGTCCTCACGGACTAAAATGACGCTCACCGTTACTTCCAAGACTACTAAGTAGACTAACAGTGTTTCATCTTCCTTCGATTTTGATAGAAATTGGGAGATTGATAAGTACCTTCTCAAATCTCTCAAAACCTGTTGGCATTTCGGGTCCCATTCGAAGTTGTTTTTCTTTTTAATCAACGCGAAGAAACAGTGGCATTTCTCTAATGACTAGGAAATAAACTACTCAAAACGGTCAATCTCCCTATGAGCCTTTGAACCTTTTTTGCGCTTGATAGCTGGTCCGGGATGTCTTCGGTGGATTTGATCTTATCGGGGCTTATCTAAATCCCCCTTTATGATACTAGAAGTCTTAGGAACTTGCCGAACCTGACCCCGAACGCGCATTTCTCAAGGTCAAGCTTTATGTTATGCTTCCTTAGAATGTCAAAAGTTTCTTGCAAATGCTTCAAATGATCACCTACGTTCAAAGGCTTAACAAGCTTATTGTCTATATAAACATCCATGGTTTTCCCTATCTGTTTTTCAAACATCTTATTTACGAGTTGTTGATAAGTGGCTCCGGCGTTCTTTAGCCCGAAGGGCATCACAATATAGCAATATGTGCCGGAATGTTTTATGAACGAAGTCTTTTTCTGATCCTCTGCGTTCATCTTAATTTGGTTGTACTCGGAATAAGTATCGAGGAAACTCATTAACTCATGCCTGATCGTTGCATCATGTTTGATCGATGTTTGCCAGTGTGAAAGTGTCTTTTGCAAGCCTTATTCAAGTCATTATAATCTACGCACACGCAAAATTTATTCTTTTCCTTAGGAACTATTACCACATTATCAAGCCAGACTGAATACTTAACTTCTCGGATTGAACCGATATCAACCAGGCAAGTTACCTCTTCTTTGACGAGTTTATTCCTAGCCTCCGCAATAGGGCATTTCTTTTGTCTTATCAAAGAGATGTTGGGATCCAAGCTTAGCTTGTGTACGGCCACTTCCGTTGTGATACCTGTCATATCCGCATGCGCCCATGCAAAATAATCGGCGTTATTTAAGAAATTCAATAAATTCATACCTAAGCTCGGGGTACAGTCATGTCCCCAAGTGTAATTTCCTCTCCAAGAACTTTTCAGTCAATGCAACTTGCTCGAGCTTTTCCGCTGTGGACTTTGTTGCATCTGTCTCTTCTGGCACTTGGAAGTATCGTGGGACCTGATAAGATTCTAACATTTCTTCCCCTGGTTAACCACTTGATTCGGGAGCAAGCGATGGTTCCTATAATTGCTATGTCGCATGACCTACCCTTTTCTACTAGAGACCGAAATTGCATTCATCTCCCTTGCCACTGGTTGGTCACCTTTTATCTATTTAATCCCTTCGGGAGTTGGGAATTTCAGCAACTGATGATACGTTGATGGTACAGCTTTCTTCTCGTGCAACCACGGTCTTCCTAGAATAATGTTATAACCCATATCACCGCCCACAAATACGAAAAGGTCGTCTTTTTCACCCCTTCGGCATTCGTGGGCAGCAGGATCTCTCCTCGGGTTGTCACGCTTGTGAGGTTGAATCCGACGTGGAGTTTTATGGCTGGAATGATTCTTACAGTAAGTTTGGCTTACTCCAATACCCTCTATAGTATGATATAGGCCGAACTTCCTAGATCCACCAAAACACGTTTGATTTTAAAATCTAGTAAATTTAAGAAATTACCAATGCATTATTGTGCGGTAGCAACAGCCCGTCTGCGTCCTCCTCCTTGAAAGTGATGTCGTCTTCCGTGACTTTCGGGGTCTATAGGTATGGGTTATTGACACCTTCATCTCCTTTGTTTCCGAGAAGGTAACCCCGTTGATCTTGTTCCCCCCAAAGATCATGTTGATCGTTTGGAGCAGGGGTCTTCTCTTATTTTTGAGTTCTCCATGTTATCACGTTTGCGACCGAAGTTATTCATGGCCTGGTCACTTAAGAAATCCCTCAGATGGCCACTGTTCAATAGTGTCGCCACTTATTTACGCAGATGTCGGCAGTCCCTAGTCCGGTGGCCATTCGTCCCGTGGTACTCACACCACAAATTAGGATCCCTCTGGCTGAGATCAAACCTTATCAGCTTCGAGAGCAGTGATTCTTTAATGTTCCTCATAGTTGATACCAACTCAATTACACTGACGTTGAAGTTGTATTCTGATAGCCTATGGTAAGAAGGATCCCATGTACCTGATGTTTCTTTGTCTTGCAACGATATGTTGTTCCAACCGTGATCTGTTCTTCTATCGATAACGAACTTGTCTGCCGACCGCGAACCTCAGATACATCCTTCAACCCGTTTGTAGGGCAAAAACCGGCCCCTCCAAGACCGTATATCTGTGTCGAAATTGTCTTTTGATTTTTCTTTATTCTTCTCCCGGCCTTTTGCCTACGCTGGGAGGCCAATTTGATCATCTTCAATTCTTATCTTAGACTCGTACCGATTATGAACATCCGCCAACGGCGTCGCTTGGTACTCAAGCAAGATTTCCTTCAATTTCTGGGAAGCATCAAACTTCTCGGATTCAGGCCTTTGGTGAATGCCTCAGCCACCCATTCATCCGGAATTTCCAAGAGCAACATCCTCTCCTTTTGGAACTAGATGACGAATTTCGGCAACAACTAGGATTGTGCAATTTTGAATATGTTGGCCTTTCGGGCATGCACCTTTCTGGCCCCGGCATGGTCCTTGATAAAATAATCCACAAGCATCTCAAATTAATCTACGGAATTCCTAGGTAACAGCGAATACCACGTCAGGGCTCCCCTCGTGAGAGTCTCTCCGAATTTCTTCAACAAAACTGATTCAATCTTGCGGGGAGCTAAATTGTTCCCTTTCACCGTTGTTGTAGGTGGTAATATGCTTATGAGATTCCAGAGTCCCATTATATTTCGGCATGTCGGGCATTTTGAATCGCTTCGGGATCAATTTTGGTGTCGCGCTTGGTTTTATACGGCAAC
Source organism: Nicotiana undulata (assembly GCA_005239495.1). NCBI lineage: Eukaryota > Viridiplantae > Streptophyta > Magnoliopsida > Solanales > Solanaceae > Nicotiana > Nicotiana undulata. Next base: position 10,837 of record ML267466.1, read on the forward strand.
TGAGTATACTTCTTTAAGTCCGAACCTTTCAGTACCGGTGGTGCACTAGAGATTCAGTTCGTGTGGGAGTTCACTTCCCTCATAAATCGCATGAGCTCTCTTTTGAAGGATCACTCTCGTTGTTGTGACCAGAACCATTCCCTGGGGCACCATCAGATCCGACCTTTCCCCTTGGGGTGTTGTTGTCGACCCTCTTCGTTGTTTGATTTGCGGGAGCACCGGGAGGGACTAGACCTCGTCCATTTGCATTATTGGAAGAACCCGATAACGCCTGCTTTATTTCTGTCATAACCTTATCATGTCGTGTGATATGGCCTAAAATGATCTCTTGTTGCTCTTGCAGGACCCTTACCACTTCAACAACATGCTCCTCTTCAGCATCATCGGGTGTCTCTTCTCGAACATGTTGCGGGTACCGCCTGCTGTGGACCGGCGTAGCATTGCTTCCCTCATTGCGGATATTACTGATTATATCCTCGTGTTGAGGCTGGTCTCCTTGGGCCTCAAGATTGTGTGTGTTGCTAACACCATTGTTTGCCATTTTCTTTGATTTTTTGCTAAGAATGAATCATCAAAACACGTTAGTAAAAGGAACAAGGATCAACTTAATTACACGACTGTCTAGGCCCCACGGTGGGTGCCAAACTGTTTACCCATAAAATGCTACAGTTGAATTTATTCGTGGTTTCTAAACAAGTGAATTAACTCGATCCTGAAATAATAAAAGAATTAAAAAAATATGCAATACTTAGCCTTGAGATCGAGATGAAATAGCATAAATAATAATTCTGGGAGCAAGGCTTCCGGGCACAACAGTAATGAAATTCAAAAGTAAGAAGGTAAAATTATATAAAGCTTTGAATAGATTATAGCATCAGTTTGCCAGAAAACTCGTGTCCTTTACAATGATAACAACGCTCACTATTTATAATTTAACCTAGGGAACAAGGTCCTGGAATCATGCCCTTCTTTATTGTCAATTATGAGGGTCATTGAAGAATGTGTAACAGTGAGCATAAATGACAAATTCTTTATAACGGGCGGCGTACTAAATACTATAAAATATTCTCCATTAAATGCTAACGGGTGAAAGGTATTTATTGCATCTTTATGAGTATCTTTCATGTAACAAATGGAACAGTTGTCTTCGGTTTTAGTTGTTCTCTGTCTTCGACTTCACGTGTCACTCTCTAATGCAATTATTTATCATAGCATATTTTAAACCTATACACTTCTATTATGTTAAGTTTTAAATTCTTGTAAACTTAAATTAATTTACAGTAATTCATTTTATATTCATGTTTACTACCATCTCTTCCCATTACCCACTATAAAGTCCTTTTAAAAAATTGGTGTAGTCATGTCCCAACCTGCTAGAAGGATCATCTTGCCTGCTCCACTAAATTTTTTTTGGCCTACTCATTTGACACCCTAACATGCATTTTTCACATGCAGAGGCGGATTTAGAATTTGAACTTTATGGTTCAGCCTCTAGTATTTTTAGCATTGAGCTCATTGTATTTTAAAAGTTATGAGTTTATATTTCCTAATTTTTGTGGACTTTTACACATAAATTTATGCTTCGTATCGAAAGTACTGGATTCAGTTGAACCCAACACTGTTTCACTGCATCTGCCCCTGGACGAGTCCGAAACCAAAATAATGTCCTTTTGGACAAAAAGAACATTAATAAGTGTAAAAAAAAATAACTTTTTTATATATAACGCGAAAATTATCCGCGTTATACTTTAACGGTGTTTTGGCCGTTAAAGTAAAATCGCGCTATATATGTATAGCGCATGAATTAACTGCGTTATATATAACGCATAAAATCACTACATTATACACAAAACATTGGTCGGCCCACTGGTTTAAGAGTAGTTATGAAGATGGTTTTGTCCTTGAGGTACAAGGTTCAAACCCCTACACCAACATTCTTGTATTTTCCTATTTCTTTTTCATTTTTTATTTCTTTTCATTATTTGGTTTAAGTGTTTAGATATAAATATTTTAATAGAGAAGCATTTTATTATTTCTTTAAAAAATCAACCAATACTTTTAATAGTTGTTATTTTGTGTTCTACGTAAAACAAAATTATTATTTTGTTCTTCTATTTTCAAATTAGAATTATGAGTTTTATTTTATAGTTAAAATTTTCATAAGAGAATAATATATATAGCTTAACCTATTGGTTGAATTATTTTATTTTTTGATATCGTTCTTTCTAAATTTAGTTAGCAAATATATATTATTCAATAGATAAGAAAAGAATACAATCCAAAAAATAGAAAAATATCTGAACATCTATATTATATTAAAAGGAGAGTAGTGAAGCATGTGGTTATAATATAGATGTCCAGATATTTTCTATCTGGGCATGTGGTTATTAGCAAAATATTAGAACAAAATAATAATTTTGTTTTACGTAGAACACAAAATAACAACTATTAAAAGTATTGGTTGATTTTTTAAAGAAATAATAAAATGCTTCTCTATTAAAATATTTATATCTAAACACTTAAANATACTATTAATGTTCTTGAGTCAGCCGCATAACTTTATATACATGAAAAACCAATATATTCTCTAAAGTCACTATTATGATGGGACGACTAATTTGTACGTGAAAAGCAACCATCATTACCCTATGATATATTCGAAGCTTTATTATTATTAGTCATAAGAATAGTATATTTTAACTCACCCCAACCCCGCAATTTTATCACTTACTTCTTTCGGTCCAGAATAAGTGATTTTTTGGTCATTTCTTTTTATGGTCCAAAATAAGTGATTTTTTCAGATTTCAAGAATGAATAATTATTTTTTCTCACATTGTCCTTGGAGTAAATAATGTTGGAATATGTGTTAGGAGTGTTTAGGTGAGATAGTAAAGGTTAATATGGTCAATTTAATTGCTAATTAATGTTAACAGGTGAATTTCTTAACATGTGTAAAAACAGTCAAAAAATCACTTATTTTGGACCAGAGGAGGTATTATTTATTAATTCTTGAATTATCGCTTTCAAAAAAGAGAAATTTTCACAAACCACTATTGTTTAGTGGTTATTAGCTAGTTGTAGCTATCATTTACTATATTACTTCCTATAGCTATGTTTTCAGATATTTTAGAGTGTATTCGATGTATTTAAGTTATTGTATTCATGAATACAGTAGAATTTCTAGGCGTGAAACAGGGGATTACAGCTAGACAGATTTTTGTATTCGATTGTATTCATGGCGTGAAATATGGGATTACAGCTGGGCAGATTATTGTATTCGACTATATTCACGGTTGTAACAGGGGATTACACTATTTTTTAATGGATAATGAATCAATTAACATAATAGACTCCTAATATAACTCAACAAACTCAATTATAGCACACAAATTTTGTATTTCCGGTTATAAAAAAGATTCTCAATCGAAAAATACCCCAAAAATATAGCAATCTTCAGAGAAATTATATAATACATCTGAATACATAAATTTTATTAGTTAAAAAAATATATGAATACATTCATGGAATATAGCGAGACAGTGAATACAATGAAATACATAGAATACAACGGGATACATTGAAATACAATGGAAAAAAAAGATGATGAATACAACGAAATACATAGAATACAACGAGATACATTGAAATACAATTGAAAAAAAGACAATAAAATACATGAAAATACAGCGAGATACGTTGAAATTCATTGAAATATATTAACAAAAAATTCAAGTTGCTCAGCCCCCAACTTCGTCGTCTTTGTTCAAGAACAACCCTAAATGTCGTCTCGTTGAAGTAGTGACAGTATTCAGTCCTCGCTCGACGTCACTGTTTGCCTCCGGTTGCCGTAATAACTTCAAAAAATTAAGTCCGGTATTATCAGCAGGGTGGCTAAGTTGATAGGAGATAAAAAGGTTGTAGTGTCAGAGAGAGGCTTCAACAGACCTTACTCAAAAGTGATAATAACAAACTACGGCTTGATGGATTGATCAAGATGCGGTTGAGAGATTTTTGTCCTTTAGATTCTGTTAAGAGGAAGAATTGCTTAGAGTGAACGAGTACAACAATTATGTACCAAACAAATTCATGATGCAATTTTCCCTCTCCTCAAAAAGTTTATATCAATGGCAGAAATTATAGTGTCTTCCCCTTGTTTTGCTTTCTCAATCCAAAAAACAGATTGCAACTCTCTCTAAGTAATTAACACTAGCAATTTTCCGTCGAACGGTGATGATGGTAATTTCTCTAACGTCCGGCGGAGGAGAAGACATCAAGAAGTAGAGAGAGAGAGAGGGAGAATAGATATGGGGTAGGGGATATGAAAAATTTGAGGGGAGAGAGAAAAATAATACAAAGCTTATTTTATGTCTTAAGGGTAGGAGGTGACCATAAATAAGTATTTGGCTATAAAAAATCAAAAGGTAGTTATGGAATATAATTTTTTTTAAAGGGTATTTATTTAAAATAAATAAAGTATCAACCGTTGCTATAAGAGGTAACTAATCCTTCAAAAAAAAACCGTAACTCTGATGTTGGCTCCTTTTCCCATCTCATCAGTTCACATTAGTTAGGCAAACGTAATTAATGCATCGCAGTTCTATTATACTTGCCAAGTATTTTTCTCGCTAAAACCATGGGAGCAAACTACTTATCCTAAGGGTAAAATAAAAGCCAATAATCTTGAAAATAAATAATTTTAATTTATTTTTATCCCCGCTTGCTCTATAATCAAACATTTAAGGTCAACTATTACTCATGGGATAAGCAAGGAGTAATACTTGTTAAACTTGAAAATCAAGAGTGACACCTAAGTGTCGTATTTATGCAAATCACCATATCCTAAGATCATCTTCAATCCTTGCCTCCATTTTCTCCTTCAAAATGGAGTAAAGTTACTCCAATCATTATTTCATTTTTTACTCAAAAAAAAAATATTCTATTTTATATTCTTTTCTCTCTTCAATATTATATTATTATATTATATTTAAATTTTATTAACTTATTTCATTAAAGAAATTCTATCTTTATTTATTTTTTACATATTCATCACATATAATTTATATTCCTTCCTATCAACACCCTACCACCCTAATGGGAACGGACAAGCAGAATCAACTAACAAAACCATAACCTTAAAAAGAGGTTGACCGACGTCAAAGGAAAATGGAAGGAACTCTTGCCAAAAGTTCTTTGGGCATATCGTACGACCTTGAAGTCCAGTACCGGGGCCACTCCGTTCTCGTTGGTTTACGGTGCCGAAACTCTAAAACCAGTCGGAGAGCCAAACATCAAATTCTAATATGCAACAACGGAATCAAATAACGAGTCCATGAATACGAGCCTGGAGTTATTGGATGAAAAGCGTGAAGTCGCCCATGTTCGGATAGCTGCCCAAAAGCAGCAAATAGAGATACTACAACAAGAGGTCCAACCTTTCGTACTTCAACGTCAGGGACATAGTGCTAAGGAAGGTCACATTGAACACCCCAAACATGAACGAGGGCAAGTTGGGAACTGGGAAGGGTAGTATCACATCATCGAAATCACCGAAAAATGATCTTACAAGCTCGGGATGATTAACGGTGAATAGATACCGAGCAATTGGAATGTAACTCACCTAAAATGATTTTACTGCTAAGGTATGGCCCCATTCTCTTTTATTTATATTTCGGACTAACTCTTGCTGGTCATTGACGAGGAAAAGTACGAAATTTTAGGTCTGAAAGCACGCATTGCATTCTTTTTTCCTTGAACCTGTTTTGTCCCAAATGGGTCTTTCGGCAAGGTTTTTAATGAGGCAACAAGTAAATCGTGCTAACTTAGTATCGAAGGCCGGCAACGAACCAAGATTGAAGGGGTCTCGATTGATAGGACAATGTAAGGTCCAAACATTCAAATGAACCGTTCGCACGTAGACTGCTCGAACCCTAACGCAAAGCATGTACACATACATCCTTATTATGCACAAGAATAAAGAGAAACCTCTTCCCTGCAATCATCTTATATTTTAAAATTTCTTATTTACATTCCTTAACGAATTTCCTACTTCCGATCCCCTAAAGGTAACGCGCCCAAGGGCTGCTTATAATCGGAGTTCGAATGATCACTCTCTCACTCAGGGACTATCGTCTGAAAACAAACTCGGACGACCCAAGTTACTAGACCTCAGGGGCCTAAGAAATATTAGGCAACCCCCGAATTTTAAAGACCACGTCCACCTCCGCTCGAATACTGCTAACTTGGGCTAGCCCGGATAACTCGGGAAAGCAAGTCCAATAGGTGGATCCCAAACTAAAAGGCTACAACCACATTAACACGGCTCGAAGACTTCCGAGACCTGTAAAAAAACGAGGCTTTCGAAAAAGAAATTGTTTTATAACCGGTTCTAAAGGCTACCCTCAGCAAACTATAATCTGAATAACATACTTCGGGATAAAAATTTCGGTAACACCGAACCCCCAAGACGCCTTAAACAGAATAATGTAAAGGCAAGGATTATTTGAACCTTCGAACATAACCTAAGTTACTTCATGCTAAGGCATTTCGATCTTTGTGAACACAAATCCTAAAACAAGGAAAAAGCTGAAAGCTGAAAGGGAAAAAATGCCTAATATATATTTACCAAAATTCTTTTTACAAGGGCTAAATAACCTCGATACAGAAATTTACAATGGACAAAACGGCAAAGATAAAACGTCTAAAAAGATCCTACTTGGACTAATCTTCACTAGGAGCTGTGTCGTCGCCTTCAAGGCCTCCACCACCTTCGGGCTCATCCGAGTCTTCAGATCCCTCGGAATCCTCCTCCTCGAGATAATCCATTTTCCTGCCTTGGCCTCAGATATCTTGGCATTCTCGATCTCATCCAACACGTCAAAGTTCTAAGCTTGAACTCCTTCGAAGGCCTCCCTTCTAGATTTCCACTTCATGTGCTCCGCCAAATGTTTCACGTGATCATGAGCTACCTCGGCATCGACCTTATGGTGAGCCACCTTTTCATCAGCTTCGGCCTTGACCTCAGCAAACTCTAATATTGCTGCCTCAAGTTCCTTGGCCATGTTTTCTTGGCTGGAAACTCCCGATCTCAAGTGAGACCACATTTCCTCAATTGTTTTGGCCTGGGTTGAGGCCTTTTCCTCTGCATCCCGGAGATAGGCTTCAGACGATGCCATTTGCGCCTGTACAGACTCCTTTTTCGAGGCTAGGAGATCCATGTTTTTCTTCCATTCTTCTGCCTCAACTTTTATCATGTCCACCTCTATCTAGAGCTATCCTATCTGTTCAAGTATCTTTTGGACTTGCAGGGTCGTATCATTAAACACTATGTCCAAATCGTCGTCACTATCTTCAAGTACTCGATTTACCAGCTCAACCCATTCGGCATGCTCCTTCCGAGCCACTTATAGCTCGGCCTGGAGTTTGTCACCGAGAAGCTTGTAGGTGTCCCTTTTCTCTGTGAGCTCCCAAACCTCGACCTCATGTTGGTTTAACTCCTCCCAATATCGGAGGAAAGTTTCATGGTGAATTAACGAGGCCAACAAGCATAAAAAAAAGTGTTACGATTATTTGCAACTTAAAATCTAAAGTACATAATAAAGATGCACTTGAAGTTACCCAATTCAATGCCCGTTGAGCTTCATTGAACAGGCAGTATGCTTCCACCTCATCCATCTTGGCATGGTCCTCTTCGGTCACCAAGCACCAAAGATAGCTAGCAACCCCCACGGGGATGGAGAGAACCCGGGCATCCTCTAGGATATAGACAACTATTGACCACTAACCTCGGGCTCGAAGAAGACCCGTTGGCTCCTGAAGATGGTGCCTTCTTTGGCACCGATAAATCACTAAACCTAGCAACGTCCTCCGAGGTGGTAGATTCTAAGCAATCGAAGAAGTTATTGAGATCTGTCGCCCTCTGAGGCCCCTCGTGTAAACGATCCTTTAGCATACTGGCCTTGTTGATTGTGGAATCGGAGAATAAAGGAGACCCGATGATATCAATCTCTCCAAGCACATATTTCCAGCACTCTCCTCTGCTCGAGGAATATCCGCCCCGGTTTCCTCCTCGACCTCCCTAGCTTGGGGAAAAGTGGCTTCACTCTTCTCCGATTCAAAGACCTCGGTCACTGCCTTCTCAACAGCCTCCCTAGCTTGGGGAAATGTGGTGTGGACTCGCACCCGAGCCACCAGTTTGTAATATTCTTCTTCTCAGGCTCATCCCTCAGTCGGTCGACTAAGTCTTATGGGAGGGAGCCGATGCTTTCTTTCGATTTAGGCACCTACCTCCTTTTCGGTTCCTTCTCCTCCGAGTTTGGGGAACTCGGAGCCCCTTTTATTCTCTTCTCTTTATCCTGATTCTGGGTAGGTTATTAGGGGAGGACGATTTCATCTCCGGAGGGGGGCCTCATTGCAACTTCCTTCACAAGGCCTACAAAGAAAAAGAGATGAGTAAGCTCGGAAAGAAACCCAAGTGATGTTAGTTCTAGGAAGGAATCTTACTGTGGGAACGGGCCTCCCACCGACCCTTTGAAAGTTTGCGCCATGCACGCTCGGAATAGGGCTTCTGTTATAGAATTCCCTCGACCCACTACTTGAGTCGAGGAACGACATCTGGCATACGAGCAACAGTTGCATCACGAAACATTGATTAGATGAAAGGAAAGGTAAAAGTGATAAACAAACTTAAAGGTAAGGTTATACTTACGTTTCATGTTCCATTTCTTGGGAAATGGCATTTCCTCGGTCAGGATTAGATCAAAGGTCTTCACTCAAATGAACCGTCCCAAACACCCTCGGTCTCAGTCTTTGTCTATCCTCGAAAATGGGCCTTACTGCCTAGCAGGAAAGTTTTATCAATCCCCCTTAGTAGAGTCGAAGATTGTACAAACGCATGAGATGGTTGATAGTGAAGGGGCACTAGTTGATTTTGCTTACAAAGAAGCAGAGGAGAATCACTATCCTCTAGAAGGAGGGGTGGATTTGACCGAGGATCACCTTGTACCTCTTACATAAGGCAATGATAACCGGGTATAGAAGGCCCAACGTGAAGGGATTAGTGTAAACACTTAGGAAACCCCTCCACGTGGGTAGTGATTGACTCCTCGGGCATAGGCACCACTATATGCTTACCGTCCCAATTACAATCTTCCTTGAATTGGAGAGGATATTGTCAGTGGTGGAGCATATATATCTCGAGACCGGCTCGCATCAACCCGGTACAGAAGAGGTTTTTTCAACTTTGAAGTCAGCACCTGTTGGGCACCCCGCATGATCGAACATAGGGGGTTCCAGTGTCTTTTCCTCGACAACAGTAGACAGAATATTTTATTCTTCAGACGGTCTCGAGGAAGAGGGAGTTTCCTTTTGAGGAATAGATTTTGAAGTCTTTTCAATTGCTTCTGAATAAGGGTGAAGAGATGGTACTGATGAAGAAAGAGCGTAACTGGCGGGTAGCTTATGAAAGTTTTCAGAAAACTAGAAGGGAAGAAGTTTTAAACTTAAGCCAGAAAAATAAAGGATGAAGGTGATAAAATTTTCTTAAAAGTACAAGAGAAAAAGTTTGAATGTAAAAGTTCTAATGGATGGAAGAATGAAGTATTTATAGTTTGCAATCAACGGTTCAAAACCCGTAATGGCCGACCAATAACTGACACGCATTTAATGCCTTGGAGATTGGACTGACAGGATATTTTAGTTACCTTTTGTCGCTTACATCATGAATTATCGAAGCAAGGATAGGAAGTTCATGTCGTTTCTCGTCGTCTTCTCTCCGAAAAATGAGGGGACTATCTGTATGCGATCGAAATTGGGCTCGTCTCTTGCATGACAAGTCGGTACTGAGACGTGGCAAGTTGAAGTTTGACCCCGGATTATATCGAACCAAGACATGGGCTCGTGACTCTGAGATCGAACAAGATCGAGGAAACTTTATCGGGCCAAATAATGGAAGGCTAAAATATCCGCAATCGGTTGGATATCACGGCGGAAATCTTGGCACGTATCAAGGATAGGCCGATTAGTTAGCAAATTATGAGATTCTTTACCTTTTGTAGAATTGTATCAAGAGTAGGACTCCCCTACTATATAAAGGGGGGTCTGATCATTTGTAACACACATTAAAAACGCATCCCAAAGCAATACACTATTATTTCCAGTTCTTGTTACCTTGTTATTCTATTCCGACATCGATTGAGGCATTTCTTGACTCAAGGGTGACCAACCTTCAAGGTTAAGGTTGTTCAGTTTGTGTGATTTGTATTTATTTTCTTATCATTAATTTTAATATTGACCTGTTCTTTCAATTTGTATCAAGTTATATCATCTATCTTTAAAACCGCGTGCAAATTTAATAGTTATCTGATTCTAGGGTAAAAAGACTTGAATCCAAGACTTTGACCTCTCAATCTCTGATAAGATTGTTGACTGTAGAAACAATCCATATCATTTCTCTTATTTATTGTTAGAAGATAAAAAAAGTATTTGATGAGGTAAGCAAAAATACAAGAGCAAGAAGTTAATTGAAGCATCACCAGCTAGTTGTATACCACCGCCTCATTTCCCTTTAGCTGCTTCACTTATGACTTACCTAATAAGATTTTTAAGTTAATAGAGTTGTTCTTATAACTGTTGTTTAGAGTTCTTAAATTTGAAACATTTTTTTACTGTTGTTCCAAAATGAAATCTAACACCATTTTGTAGGGTATACTTGTATATTTTAGAGTTATTGTTCTAACTCCATTTGTAGAGTATACATGTATATTACAAAAGGTTCCACGACTCAGGAAAGGCTGGGGTTGTGGTTTGGATAATGTCCCTGGTAGTAATATTGACGAACTGTTCCATCCATCCACGGTCGATGTCATTGTCTACGCTGGTGAGGAGAATGTGGTGACCATGCTTGCTAAAGTTTATTACTGCCCCACAGGAAATCTTGGGGGAGTAAAGGTTCATTACATGTGCACGAGTTAGGGTTTCTACTGTATCAGTGCACAACTGACGTAGGCAGACCACCGTCCACCATATAGATGGGTCTACCTGTGCTAAGCTGACCTGATATCGGTGGGAAAACTCTAAAATTATTGGGTCGAGCCCTTCACTTGACACCAAAGAGAATGGACCCAAAGTAAAGGGATATGTATAGACAAACATAAACCATTCACTAGAGTAGGTAACTCGCTCTACCATATCTGAGGCGAGGATTTCTATCACGACCTGAAATCCCACCTTCAGACCGTGATGGCGTCTAATGTTAAACCCGCTAGACAAGCCAACGTTTTAAATGAATTGACATAATAAAAATTAAAAATAATAAACGCTAACTAAATAATCATGATAAAAATACGGAGGTTAATAGATTCTAAACTAAAATAGCCAATCTCGTAGAAATCCCTTTAAGTACAAAACACAGAAATAGAGTCACAACCTCACGAACCAGACTAAGATTTGGCTAAAAACAACTGTTTGAAATAAAGTGGTACATCTGTCTGGAAATACAAAAAAAGACAGAAAGAAGGGATAGAAGGTGACGTCAGGTCCCATGAACGTCTACGGGTCTACCTCGGTGTCGCCTGCGTGGACTGAAGGATACTCCCTCTAACGGTGTCCACTGGGTCCGGCTGCATAATCTGCACAACATAAAGAAGTGCAGGTGTAGCATCAGTACAACCGACCCCATGTACTGAGTAAGTGGCGAGCCTAACCTCGGCGAAGTAGTGACGAGGCGAGGACACGGCCGCAATTAATACATGTGCAGTTCATTAATATAACAGGAAATACAGTTACGGGGTAGAACATGTTGGGGGGAAAAAAAGGGGCAACAATTACTAACACAGTAGAATTAAGTAATAACTGAAATGTAGGAGTAAAACAGGAATTAACATCTCGAAACATGTAAATAAGAAGCAAAAGTCACGGCATGTCCCCTCGTGCATAGCCTCACCATCACTCGGCACAGAATGTCCCCTCGTGCATAAAGAATAAAGTCACTCGGCACGGAATGTCCCCTCGTGCATCACCTCACAGTCACTCGGCACGGAATGTCCCCTCGTGCATAAATAATAATAATCACTCAGCACGGAATGTCCCCTCGTGCATAAATAATAATAATCACTCAGCACAAAATGTCCCCTCGTGCATAAATAATAATAAATGACGATCATCATACTTCTTGGCCCGAATATGGTCCTACAATGAAGAACGGGCCACGGTATGGGCCAAAACACCGCCAGTCTCATAAACCTCCAATCTCACAAATCAGTTGGCCAAAGCCTGAACATCCAAAGCAAGAGGTCGCTCTCCGGCTGATAAATAAGCAAGACTACCCATACAGGCTGACTTCCGGATCAAAGCATCAGCCACCACATTGGCCTTCCCCGGATGATAAAGAATGGTAATGTCGTAGTCCTTTAACAACTCTAACCACCTTCTCTGCCTCATGTTCAACTCCTTTTGCTTGAATAGATACTGTAAACTTTTGTGATCCGTGAACACCTCACATGGCACACCATACAAGTAATGCCTCCATATCTTCAAAGCATGAACAATCGCTGCTAACTCCAGGTCATGAACTGGATAATTCTTCTCATGAACCTTCAACGAACGAGAAGCATAGGCTATGACCTTGCCATCCTGCATCAACACTGCACCAAGCCCAACCCGTGAAGCATCATAATACACGGTATATAGTCCTGAACCTGTGGGCAACACTAACACCGGTGCCGTGGTCAAGGCTGTCTTGAGCTTCTGAAAGCTCGCCTCACACTCATCAGACCACCTGAACTGGGCACCCTTCTGGGTCAACCTGGTCATCGGGGCTGCTATAGATGAAAAGCCCTCCACAAATCGGCGATAATAACCTGTTAAGCCCAAGAAGCTCCGAATCTCTGTAGATGAAGTGGGTCTATGCCAATCTCTGACTGCTGAAATATTTTTGGGATCCACAGGTGAATACCCTCTGCCGACACAACATGTCCCATAAATGCCACTGAACTCAACCAGAACTCACACTTAGAAAATTTGGCATACAACTGCTTATCCCTCAGAGTCTGGAGGACGACTCAAAGGTGTTGCTCATGCTCCTCTCGGCTGCGGGAGTAAATCAATATATCATAAATAAACACAATCACAAATGCGTCCAAATATGGCCTGAACACACGGTTCATCAACTCCATGAAAGCAGCGGGGGCATTTGTCAACCCAAATGACATCACCAAGAACTCATAATGCCCATAACGAGTGCGAAAGGTTGTCTTAGGGACATCAGACGCCCTAATCCTCAGCTGATGGTAACCAGATCTCAAGTCTATCTTGGAAAACACCGTAGCACCCTGAAGCTGGTCAAATAGATCATCAATCATCGGCAAAGGATACTTATTATTAATAGTAACCTTATTCAGCTGTCGGTAGTCAATACACATCCTCATTGAGCCATCTTTCTTCTTAACAAACAACACTGGAGCACCCCAAGGAGAAACACTAGGCCTAATGAAGCCTTTATCCAACAAGTCTTGCAAATGCTCATTTAATTCCTTCAACTCTGGCGGGGCCATACGATACGGCGGAGTAGAAATGGGTTGAATGCCCGGAGCCAACTCAATACAAAAGTCAATATCCCTGTCGGGTGGCATACCCGGAATGTCAGCAGGGAATACCTCTGGAAACTCACAAACCACGGGCACAGACTCCATAGAAGGAACCTCGGCACTAGAATCACGAACATAGGCCAAATAGGCCAGACAACCCTTCTCGACCATGCGTCGAGCCTTCATATAAGAAACAACTCTACCGGAAGAATGACTAGGAGTCCCTCTCCACTCCAAATGAGGTACTCCTGGCAAGGCTAAGGTCACTGTCTTGGCATGACAATCAAGAATATCATGATAGGGAGATAGCCAATCCATCCCAATATAACATCAAAGTCAACCATATCCAGAAACAAAAAATCAACTTGAGTCTCCATCCCACCAATAACTACTAAGCAAGCACGGTAGACTCGATCTACCACTATAGAATCACCCACCATGGTAGACACATATACAGGAGCACTCAGGGAACCACGGGGCATGCTCAAATAAGGGGCAAAATATGAAGACACATAAGAGAAAGTAGAACCCGAATCGAATAATACCGAAGCATCTCGGATGCAAACTAAAATTATACATGTGATAACTGCATCAGAGGCCTCAGCCTCAGGCCTGGACGGAATAGCATAGCATCGGGGCGGAGCCCCGCCAACCTGAACATCTCTGGGTCGACCTCCTACAGCCTGACCTCTACCTCTTGTGGCCCTTCCTCCACCTCTATGAGTCTGACCTCCACCTCTAGCACCACGACCACCACCCCTAGCTGGCTGAGGGGGTGGGTGTGCACCTTATGCGGGAACCAAAGCACGAGAACCCTGATACTGAGGTCCACCAAAACCTTGGGGGCAAAACCTGGAAATGTGCTCCGTACCACCGCAAGTGAAGCAAGACCTCGGCTGCTGAGGATACTGACCCTAGAACTGTCCCTGACAACCAAAATGACTACCCTGAAAGCGCTGAATCGGCGGTGCACTGATGGGAGCTGGTGGTGCACTGCGGGATACCTGGAGTGCTGACTGAAAAGGCCTAGGGGGATGACCTCTTCCAAAGGAATCTCTGCCTCCAGATGAGGCACCACTGAAACGGCTGAAATGACGAGGTCTCTTGTCATACCCCTGACCACCACCCTAGGATAATACAATCTCAATGCGTCTGGCCACATCGGCTGCATCCTGAAAGGAGATATCAATACCCGTCTCCCTGGCCATCTGAAGTCTGATAGGCTGAGCCAAACCCTCAATAAATCTCTGAACCCTCTCCCGATCAGTGGGGAGTATCATAATAGCATGCCTGGATAGAGTAATGAACCTAGTCTCGTACTGAATGACAGACATGGAGCCCTATTGGAGACGCTCAAACTGCCTCCAAAGATCCTCTCTCTGAGTAACTGGAAGGAACTTCCCCAAGAACAACTCAGAGAACTGAGCCCAAGTCAGAGGTGCAGAACCAGCTGGTCTGGTCAAGAAGAAATCTCTCCTCCAAGTCTTGGCGGTGCGAGAAAGACAAAATGTAGCAAAGTCAACTCCATTGGACTCCACTATGCCCATGTTCCGAAAAACCTCATAACAGTTGTCCAAATAATCCTAGGGATCCTCTTATGGTGCACCAGTGAAAGTAGTAGGGAATAACTTGGTGAATCTATCCAATCTCCATAGAGCATCTGCTGACATAGCTGCTCTCACAACCGCTGGTGCCACAATACCCGGCTGAGCTACTCCGGTTGTCTGAGGTGCCAGAGTCTGAAACTGAGGATCTAACTGCTCTAGTGTACGAGTAGCAGGAGTCTGGGTCCCTCCCCCAGCCTGAGATACGGCTGGTGCAGTAGGAAGAAGACCCGCTTGAGCCACACTCTCCATCAGTCCCACCAAGCGGACTAGAGCGTCTTGAAGTACCGGGGTAGCAATGAATCCCTCTGGGACCTGAGCTGGTCCAACTGGGACTGTCTGAGTGGGGATCTCCTCGGTGAACTCAACCTGAGGATCCTCCACTGGGGTGCTGCTCGGGGCTGAGCCCTGCCCCGGCCTCAGCCTCTAGCACAGCCTCGGCCTCGGACCCTCGTAGGAGCTGCGACAGGAGTATCGGGCTGCCGATCAGAACCTGGGGAAGCATGCGTCCTCGCCATCTGCGAGAGAATAGAATTGAAATTCAATTAGCATTTTTAATTCAAGTCGCACGACAGAGAAGAAAATATATGAAGTCATTCCTAACATTGCAGCCTCTTGGGGATAAGTACAGACGTGTCCGTACCGATCCCTCGGACTCTACCAAGTTTGTCCGTGAGTTGTGAGACCTAAGCAACCTAGGGCTCTGATACCAACTTGTCACGACACGAAATCTCACCTTTAGGCCGTGATGGCGTCTAATGTTGAACACGCTAGACAAGCCAACGTTTTAAATGAATTGACATAATAACAATTAAAAACAATAAACGCTAACTAAATAATCATGATAAAAATACGAAGGTTAATAGATTCTAAACTAAAATAGCCAATCTCGTAGAAATCCCTTTAAGTACAAAACCCAGAAATGGAGTCACAACCTCACGAACCAGACTAAGATTTGGCTAAAAACAACTGTTTGAAATAAAGTAGTACATCTGTCTGGAAATACAAAAAAAGACAGAAAGAAGGGATAGAAGGTGACGTCAGGTCCCATGAACGTCTACGGGTCTACCTCGGTGTCGCCTGCGTGGACTGAAGGATACTCCCTCTAACGGTGTCCACTGGGTCCGGCTGCATAATCTGCACAACATAAACAAGTGCAGGTGTAGCATCAGTACAACCGACCCCATGTACTGAGTAAGTGGCGAGCCTAACCTCGGCGAAGTAGTGACGAGGCGAGGACACGACCGCAATTAATACATGTGCAGTTCATTAATATAACATGAAATAAACAGGAAATACAGTTACGGGGTGGAACATGTTGGGGGGAAAAAAGGGGCAACAATTACTAACACAGTAGAATTAAGTAATAACTGAAATGTAGGAGTAAAACAGGAATTAACATCTCGAAACAAGTAAATAAGAAGCAAAAGGCACGGCATGTCCACTCGTGCATAGCCTCACCATCACTCGGCACGGAATGTCCCCTCGTGCATAAATAATAAAGTCACTCGGCACGGAATGTCCCCTCGTGCATAAATAATAATAATCACTCAGCACGGAATGTCCCCTCGTGCATAAATAATAATAATCACTCAGCATGGAATGCCCTCTCGTGCATAATCTCATAGTCACTCGGCACGGAATGTCCCCTCGTGCATAATGTACACAGAAACAACAATTCAATATGAAGGTTCAACAATAAGAAGTTCTAAATGTACAGAAATAACCAGCAAAATTATATCGTCCCGGCAAGGGACTCAACTATAACCAATCTCACTCAGAGGTATAATTTCAACAATAATAATCCTCAACTGAACAATTAATCAATAACTTCCCAAGTCATGAAACAACCTCAACGTATCACTTCTAAATAACCAATTACTCATAACACAGAGAATATCAAGAACACGGTATAAGTCATCACATTTGACTCGCGGGAATGCTTGACCACAACACATAGGTACTCGTCACCTTACCTATACGTTGGACATAGAATACACGTAGCAATTTAGACTTTATACCTATTCCCTCAAGCTAAGGTTAGGCAAAACACTTACCTCGGCTCCAAAAATGCGAGTCAAGCCTCAATCACATCCTTTCCTCTCGAATCCAACTCCGAAACGATAATATCTAGACATATTTGACTTATTAACATCAATAATTACTGAATAAACCAATTTCAAAGCCTAATTATACAGTTCCCACCATTCTTCCAAAACTACCAAAATTCGACCCCGGGCCCGCTTGGTCCAAATATGAGGTTCGGACCAAAACCCAATCACCCATTCCCCCACGAGCCCGAATATACAATTTGTTTTGAAATCCGACCCCAAAATGAGGATGAATTCCTAAAAATTCTAAAAGCCCTAACTCTACCCAAAACCCCAATTTCTACCTTTGAAAACCCTAGGATTCTTGATGATAATTGATGAAAAACGTCAAAACGTTGAAGGAAATCAATTAGTGAACACTTACCTACGATTTGGGAAGAAAAATCTCTTGAAAAATCGCCCTAAGCCTTCTATTTTTGAGAAAACGTTTGAAGAAGAACGTCTGAAATTGTTTTTAAAAGAACTTCATTGCTCTACTCTCGCACCTGCGGTGTTTTGGTCGCACCTGCGATCTCGCAGGTGCAGAAAAAGGATCACACCTGCGGAAAATGGCCAGGACCACCGGGGGCCGCACCTGCGGAATCTTACCCGCTCCTGCGGGACCGCTCTTGCGGAAGATAGTTCGCATCTGTGAGAGGGACCGCACCTGCGGACAAAACGTCGCGCCTGCGTTTTCGCACCTGCAGCCCTAGGCTCGCAGGTGCGGGCACACCAAAACTGGTGCACCAGCAGTGTTTCCTTGAGTCCAAACACTCCGAACACCTACCCGAAACACCCCCGAGCCCTCGGGGCTCAAAACCAAATACACATACACCCTCGTAAGCATTCTACGGACTTGTTCGAGTAATTAAACAACCAAAATAACATCAAAAACCATGAATTAACCTCCAAAATCTATAGAATTTTCTCAAACTTCATAAACTTCTAAATTTCCTATTTTTGATCCGAAACACGTCAAACCAAGTCTGTTTCTTACCAAATTTTACATACAACTCATAATAACCATATTAAACCTGTTCCGGGCTCCGGAACCATAATACGGGCCCGGCAACGCAGTTTTCACATTAAAGTTCATTTTCAAAAGCCTTTATTATTTTCAGAAAATAATCTTTTCTTTAAAAAATCATTTCTCGGACTTGGGACCTCGGAATTCGATTCTGGTCATACGCCCTAGTCCCATAATTTTCTACGGACCCTTCGGGACCGTCAAATCACGGGTCCGGGTCCGTTTTCCAAAAATATTGACCAAAGTCAACTTTATTCAATTAATTATCATAAATTCAACTTTTTATCAAATTTCCACATAAAGGCTTCCCGGCTACGCGCCCGGGCTGCACACGCATATCGAGGTGAGATTAACGGAGGCCCTTGGGGCCTCGAAACACATTTTTTATTAAATTTATACAGGATGACCTTTTGGGTCATCACAATTTCAATATTGGGGTAGTAGCAGACCTCCTTCACAATTGGGATACTGTAAGGGAGAATGGAGGAGGAAAACATGCGAACTGGCCAAAATCAATAGCCTTGAGAAGCTTCAGAAGGAGCTTTTTCTTGAAGGTCGTTTGTAGTGCTGAGCTGAAGAGGCGTGATGGTGTTCACGGTTGGAGGATCAGACTCAATGTGAATCTCCTTTTTTTTTCTTCTCGGGGCCTCCACCGAAGAAAGAATTGGTATTACTCAAGGAAGAAGTATATGAAGACATGGTAGTAAGAGTTTTGTAAAAGAAAAGTTCTTGCTAAGAAAGTTGAAGGTTGTAAGAGGGTTTTAAGAAAATGCAGCGAAGAAGAAAGACTTATGAAAGTTGAGGAAGTGAAACAGTAAAAATTATGAGTAGAATAAAAGTTACAGAAGACAAAAGTTGTGGTCATGATTACCTCGAAAACAAGAAACGCGTTCGGGGTATTAAATGCGAGAAGACGTGCGTCCTTTCAAGCATCAGAGACTGTTCAGAAACTTTCCCGCCACGAAAAGAATCTTTATCTACTTCTCGGTAACATAAAATTATGTAGGGGGACTATCTATATGAGGTAAAATGTGTTGATAACAGGTGGGCAAATTAGTAAAACGACACATAGAACCGAAGGTAGGCGAAGTACGAGTTAGGAAACAACTAACCGGTACCGGATAAGTTCCGACGGGGATGTAGTCAACAATAGAAGTTCAAAAGTTTGTCATCGCATATCATTCGGTGAGGGAATATTCGTTAACATTAAATGAGTGGCAATTACAGATAATATTTGCATTCAAAGCCTGTTGTTATATATTTATCAATAACTCTTTTATTCTCATTTGAGAGGGGTTTGATCTCCAGATCTTGTTTCTCTAGGTAGAGCTATAAATAGCGGGGTCAACAGCCATTGTAAAGACATAAAATATTCTGCACACAAAGGTTGTATTTTACTATTTTTCTCTCAATTTAATAACTTTATCATCACTTTATCATTATTTTCACTTCTGCTCTCGCGAAAGGCTGATTTCTGGACCAGGCTCGTTATTTTCTTTAATTTCTGTCATTAAATCTTAATTTTAATCGTATCTCTTAATCATTTTTGGATCAAATCGATTTGCTTGTCTATAAACCACATAACAAATTCAGATGTACTATTTTATGGGTAAACACATCCTTGATACGTGTTACATCCTAATTCACGCTAACAAATGTAAATAATTTTCTACCGCCGGCTAAAAGTGATCTTTGCGTTCTTTTAAAAAATTGGTGTAGTCATGTCCCAACCTGCTGAATATCTCACCCTGCCCTACTAAAGTTTTCTGGCCTATCATTTGACATCCCTACTGTTACGCGGTGCCTTCCTGATATTCCTCAGCAGGGCGAAGTAAGGCTAAGGAACTCATGTCAGTGTAGTTACTATCTGCCAACTGAGGTCCCCTCCGTACGCTGGACGAGATTGTTAGTATCGTACGAGAAAACCAATGTCAATAGAAATTGAGAGAACCATTAAAAGCTATTACAGAAAGACAACACGGAGTCAAGGGGGAGAGACACCAGTACAGAGAATTGTTTGCTTGCTAGAAAGTTTGATTGCTTGATCCCCTATAGTGTTTATAAAAAATCAAAGTTAGAAGATCTGACCTAACTAAGCTAGAGAAACATAATGAAATTACATGGAATAAAACTACTTTATATTTACAATGAAAAAGGATTTAGTTTTCTACAAGGTAGAAACAGGTCCGTTGTCAGCAACATTGTCTTTGGCATCACGATCTGCACGCGCGGCGCTGTTGGCATTTGTCTGCGGCTGGGCGTTGGTGAGGGATATCGGTGGGGTGACATAGGCACATGCGTTCTTGTCACTTGGCGCATCCAATACCACGGGGTCGTCTGTGGCGCTAGGCGATGAGAGGCTTGCCAGGACGCCACGGGGCGCGACTAAGGGGTCATGGGGCATGACTGGAAAGCCATCCATGATATTATCCCCCCACATGAGTTGGCGACGTCCTCGGCTCCTTACTTGCAGGATAATCATCAATTAGGATCTTGTAGGCTTTGAGGTTTGTTCCCCTCTCCCAAGAATCACTCGATCATCAAGAATAGATTTAGCACGCCTTTTCCCAGTGTAATTGGGGCCTGGAATATTGGTATTGTTAGTTGGCTCCGTGAAGTATCCTCTGTGTCTTCCCGAAAAGGTTTCAGAAGGCTGACATGGAAGACGAGATAGATTTTCCACCAAGCTAGGGTATCCACCTAGTATGCAACTTTCCCAATGCGCCTTTCAATGGACAAGGGTCCAATGTATTTTTGCAATAGGAGAGGGTCATGTACCCCTGCAAACAAGTACCGCTTTGGGATTTTGACTCACATTTTGTCTCCTGCTTGGTATTCAACAAAGCGGAGATTTTGATCAGCAAGCCTCTTCATCCGCTTTTGGGCTTTGACAAGATAGCTCCGTTCTATCTCCAAATTTTGAGTCCATTCTTTTGACAAGCTAGCAGCTCGAGGAGATTTTGATATGTTTGGTGCATTCACAGTGTGTGGGAGTAGCGGTTGCTGTCCGGTAACAATTTCAAAAGCGTTTTTGTTTGTAGTATAGCTCTTTTGTGAATTGAAACACAGTTGAGCAGCATCCAGAAGCTTCATCCAATTCTTATGCGATTCGATTACAAAGTGGCGGAGATATTCCTCCAACATACCATTGAACCGCTCTGTCTGGCCATCAGATTGGTGATAAAAACTTGAGCTG
The DNA here is from genome assembly GCA_005239495.1 of Nicotiana undulata. Taxonomy (NCBI): domain Eukaryota; kingdom Viridiplantae; phylum Streptophyta; class Magnoliopsida; order Solanales; family Solanaceae; genus Nicotiana; species Nicotiana undulata. The sequence continues at coordinate 32,334 of ML267466.1, forward strand.
TGACTCAATTTTGACCCGAGGCACTTAAAGAGTTGGGTCCAAAAGTTTGTAGTAAAGCGTGAGTCGCGATCACTAATGATGTCTTTGAGTATGACCCAATATTTGATGACATGAGAGAAGAAGAGTTGAGTTGTATCTTCGGCTGATATATATTGTGGGGATGCTATAAAGGTAGCATAGTTGGAAAATCAATCCACCAAAACTAAGATAGTTGTGAGATCTCCGACCTTGGGCAATCCAGTGATGAAATCCAGGGAAACGCTTTCCGAAGGTCTCTTTGGGACAACTAGTGGTTCCAAGAGTCCCGCTTGTGTCAAGTGGTCTAACTTGTCCTTTTGGCATACTAGATAAGTCCTCACATACTGAGCGGCGTCATGAGCCATTTGATGCCAATAATATGCACGACGAAGTAATGTCATGGTGCGTTCTTCACCAGGATTGTCGGCCCACAAAGTATCGTGACATTCCGCCAGAAGAGTCATTCGCATATCTTCTCATTTAGGAACATAAAGTCGGTTCTCTTTTACTTTCATGAAACCATATTCCATGTAGAACTGGCGAGTTTTGCCCTGTCCTACCAGATCAACCAAATACTGTGCAACAGGATCCTTGATGAGTAGATCATGTATCTGTCTTTTATGGTGGTGGCTACTTCGGTCCCCCTTAGGGTGGAGAGTAGGCACAATGATTCTAGGCCAGCTCTCTCTGACTGTGGACATCAGCAACATGATTATTCTTCCCACTTCGGTACTCCAAGTTGAAGTGAAATTCTAGTAGGAGTTCCTGCCACCGGGCATGTCGGTCATTCAGCTTCGGCTGGGTCATGAAATGGCTAACAAATGTGTTGTCTGTCTTGACCACGAACGGGGTTCCCAGCAAATAGTGCCTCCAAAGGCGTAAGAAATGAACGACATCCAATAATTCTTTCTTGTGGGCGACATAGCGCCGCTCAATATCCTTTAGCTTCCGGCTCTCGTACGCTACATGATGCCCTTTTTGTAGTAAGACTCCGCCAAGAGCATAGTCCAAAGCATCCGTGTGTACCTCGAATGACTTGGCCAAATCAGGGAGAGCCAAGACGGGGCTACTAGACATAGCCTCTTTTAATGCGTTGAAGGCCTACGCTCGCCTGGGTCCCCAATCTTGGGGTAACACGCGTTCGGGGTATTAAGTGCGAGAAGACGTGCATCCTTTCAGGCATCACAGACTGTTCAAAAACTTTCCCGCCAACAAAAGATCTTCATATACTTCTCGGTAACATTAAGTTACGTAGGGGGACTATCTCAGGGTTGATAACAAGGGGTCGAATAGTAAAAGGACACGTAGAACCGAAGGTAGGCGAAGTACGAGTTAGGAAACAACTAACCGGTACTGGATAAGTTCCGAAGGGGATGTAGCCAACAATAGAAGTTCAAAGGTTTGTCATCGCATAACATTCAGTGAGGGAATATTCGTTCACATCAAATGAGCGAAGGTTGCAGATAATATTTGCATTCAAAGCATGTTGTTATATATTTATCAATGACTCTTTTATTCTAATTTAAGAGGTGTTTGATATCAGGGTCTTATTTCTCTAGGTAGAGCTATAAATAGCGAGGTCAACATCCATTGTAAAGACATAAAAGATTCTGCACACAAAAGTTGTACTTTACTAATTTGCTCTCAATTTAATAACTTTATCATCACTTTATTATTATTTTCACTTCTGCTCTCGGAAAGGTTGATTTCAGGACCATGCTCGTTATTTTCTTTAATTTTACTCGTTATATCTTAATTTTTTAATCTTATATATTTATCATTTTTGGATCAAATCGATTCGCTTGTGTATAAACCACATAACAAATTCAACTGTACTATTTTACGGGTAATTACGTTCTTGATACGTGTTACGTCATAATTCATGCAAACGAATGTAAATAATTTCTACCGCCGACTAAATGTGATCTTTGCGTTCTTTTAAAAATTGGAGTAGTCATGTCCCGACCTAGTGAAGATCATCTCGCCCTGTCTTTTTCTGGCCTATCATTTGACACCCCTACATGCATTTGTCACATAGTCATCAGATCATCTGATTTCTTCCCAGTCTTTTCATAACTTCGCTCATCAAATTAGTCAAACAAAAACATACGAACATCATTGTTATGCTTTTGGCCAAAAAAAAAGGAAAAATAGCTTGTCAAAGAATATGGAGAAGGGTCAAATATATCCATGTACCATCAAAAATAGTTTAACTATACCATCTGTTATACTATTCGTTCAATTAAATCCCTACCGTTATACTATTGGCACTTATTTGCCCCTAATTGGAACAGAATGCCACGTGGCATCTCTGTAACAAAAAGATACACCCCTAATTTATTCTAATTAAAAAATCACCCATTATCTAACCTATTACCCAACCCAAGTATTTGCACCACATCACCCCGTTGCCGCAACCCCTTCTCTTCCACCACCACCCCTACCTACTCTCCTTAATTATTGTCCAAAGTTTTGTCCATCTTCCTCATATTTCAAAGTCCCTGTCATAACTCTCTTAAAAGAAAAAAAACAAGAATGAAGAAAACTGCCACTAAAAAAAACAAGAAACCTGTAAAATCTAACAAACGTGAATATCAATCGGTGGCGCGAAATCGGTCAAATGGAAGCAGAACTTGAAAATAAGGACGACAAATTTTGGCACTTCATTGGGGATTTCACGAAACTATTTCAAAGTGAAGCAGTGAAGAACGACAATTTATGCACCTTTACCATTCCAACGACATCTCAATTCGATCTTAGTTTACCATATCAAGTTGCACGTAAAGACAAACAATTCATACTCCAATAACTTGGTCTCCAAATTTGCTTCCTGTTACTTAATGAAGAGAAAACTTCGTGGAGTAGTTTTCCTATAATTTAGTAAGTTGGTGTAGGTGGAAGCATTGACAGAGATGAAGTATTTGAGGTGGTGAAGTGATTTTTGGAATTTGAGGAATTGGTGGTGGTGAAGCGGTCGGCAGGTGGAAACATTACCGGTGATGGAGTCTCTTATTTTAGAGTGAAGGGTTTAATATTTTAGGGTCAGATAATGGTTTTGGGTCGGATCTATATTAAAATTTACCAGATGAGTTTGGTGTTGCCACGTGGCCCATCTTTAAAATAAGGGTATTTGTGCTTAGTAAGACGACAGGGGCTTTAATGCTCCAATAGTATAACGAAAGACTTATTCAAACTATTGATGATAATAGAGGGAACAAATCAGACCCTTTTCCGCGAAGAATAATGGAATAGGACAGGTTGCACTTTAGGGCACAAATATAGTAATCGGTGTGAAAAGGAATTAAAGGGAAGGGAACCCAAAAATAACTATCATACTATTAAGGTTTTTTGGTATGATGGACATTGTTTTCCAATTTTCTCATGTTTGGTTGGTTTAAATGTTTTGAAAAATATTTTTCTTATGAACTCATTTTCCTCTAATTGGAGAAAAATATTTTCCTTATCAAAAGAAAGAAAAATATATTCCAAAACTCCTTCTCAACTTGCCCCACCCTCACCAACCCGCCCCACACCTCATCACCCGCCCACCTAGCCCCACCGCACCTCCTCTCTCCAAGAAGGGTATATATATATATTTTTTTTTTCCTACACCACCCACCATACCCCCTCCCACCTCCGCACAAAAAAAAGTTATTTTTGTAATTTTTAATTTTTTATATTTTTTTTGCATCACCCCCCACCCCGCACGTTTTTCTTTTTACTTATTTTTTATAATTTTAAATTTTCGTTTTTTCTTTTTTCTGCACCACCCACCCTCCCCCTTACCCTGCACAAAAAAAAGTTCTTTTTTTTTTACTTTCTTTTTCTAATTTCTAATTTTTGTTTTTTCGTTTTTCTGCAAACCCTCCCCCCCCCCCCCCCCCCCCCCGGAATTTTTTTTCAGTTTTGGTTTTTTCATCTTTCGGTTTACGGATTCGAAATTTTACAAGTTCCAAAGTTATGAGTTCAAATTATGTGCTTGGAAGTTTGGTTTAAAAATTCTAAAGTTTACGAGTTTGAGATTTCGCTATTTCGAAAGTTTAGCGGTTCAGAAGTTTATGAAATTTGTGGGTTCGGAAAGTTGTTGGTTCGAAAGTTTATGGCTTCATGTTTATTGTATCTAAATTATTTATGAATACTCTTGAGAAGTTATTTTCCATAATATACGTACCAAACATCGAAAAATAAATAAAATTACTATTTATTTTACAAAAATATATCTTAATGGAAAATATTTTCTGTTATACCAAACACACCCTTAATGTTGTTGAGTCAGCCGCATACCTTTATATACATGAAAAGCCAATATATTCTCTAAAGTCACTATTATGGTTGGACGACTAATTTGTACGTGAAAAAGGAACCATCATTACCCTATAATATATTCGAAGCTTTATCATTATTAGTCATAAGAATATATTTGATGTTACCCCAACCCCACAAATTTTATCACTTATTATTTATTAATTCTTGAATTGTAGCTTTCAAAAAACCCCGTAACTCTGATGTTGGCTCCTTTTCCTATCTCATCAATTCACATTAATTAGGCGTTGCAATAAAATTATACTTGGCAAGTTTTTTCTGGCGAAAACCAAAGAAGCAAACTACTAAGGGTAATATTGCACCCAATGACCTTAAAAATAAATGATTCATGTTATAAATAGAATTTTATTTAAGGAGAACGTCTATATTTTAGAGAGATCTTAAAGATTTTACTTGGTTGCTAAATTACTCTTTTTTTATAAATAGAGGGGTCCTATTCTATTGTAAATCACCTCAAAATTCAATAAGAATTTCCTCTCTCTCTTTCTCTACAATATTGTTCTTCTTCTTTTATTATTTCATAACACGTTATCAGCACGAGACTCTAATCAATTGAGTAGAAGCTTTGTGATTGAGCATAATGATTGTCACTTCTCCATGAACTTTCTTCATGATTAAATTATGGATTTAAGGTAAGTATTTTACTTTATTTTTCTCTTTTAAACTCTTGAAATTCTATAATTTGATTTTAAATGCAAGCAAAGACAATAAACTTTTATTATAACTCTTATAGTTTGCAAGAAATTATAACTTGTCACGGCCCAAAATCCCACCTTCCAGGCCGTGACTGCGTCTAACGTTGAACCAGCTAGACAAGCCAACGTACACAACACCTTAACATTTTTAAAACAACATAACTATAATAAAGCAATATTCTTTCAAACCTTTACTGAAATAACCAGAACCACTTCAAGATTTTACAGCAGAAATGTAGTAATACTCCGAAAAACGCATAATGAAATGGTAAAGATAACAACATCAAAATTCCAAAACCGGGGTGTCACAACCTCACGGACTGTCTATAAGAATACTAAATACAAGGCTAAAAGGAAATACAATATTGTCTTTAGAACGGAAGGAGAAATAAGACAATAGGATACTGATAACAGGAGAGACTCCAGGGTCCACGAACGCCAGTGGTATACCTTGAAGCTCGATGTGGACTGAAGGTGACTCCCTCAGAGCGGTCCACGGGGTCCGGAAGCAGGATCTGCACAACATAGAGAAGTGCAGTGTAGTATCAGTACAACCGACCCCATGTACTGAATAAGTGTCGAGCCTAACCTCGGATGAAGTAGTGACGAGGCTAGACTTAGCAAATAACGTTCACATGTCCTATTCTACAACACGTAATACAGATAACAAGGGCAAGGAAAATAACAATCATATAGGGGCACGGGAGCAGATAAAGGGGAAACAATAAGATAGAGCAGTTAAGTAACACAAATAGGATAAGAAACAATTTATCGGAGAATGATAAAGAATGAATGTAAATGTCTGAATGATAAACATTGGCACGGAATCACCCTTCGTGCTTTTACTCTCTTCCTCACCATTGCATGATATGATGTAATCAATGTAAAAAAATATGGTACGGCATCACCCTTCGTGCTTTACACTCTTCCTCACCATTGCATGATATGATGTAATCAATGTAAAAAAATATGGTACGGCATCACCCTTCGTGCTTTACACTCTTCCTCACCATTGCATGATATGATGTAATCAATGTAAAAAAACATGGCACGGCATCACCCTTCGTGCTCTTACTCTCTTCCTCACCAATGGAATGTATGATGTAATCAATGTAATCATGGCACCGCATTAACCTTCGTGCTTTCAATGAATGTAAACGTGGCACGACATTAACCTTCGTGCTTTCAATGAATGTAAATATGGCACGGCATCACCCTCCGTGCTTTACTCTCTTCCTCACTATGCATGATATGACGTAATCAATGTAAAAACATGGCACGGCATCACCCTTCGTGCTTTACACTCTTCCTAACCAATGCAAGACAATGTGTATGGCAAGGAATGCAGCATAGTGGAAAAATACAGTTCAGATCACCCGGCAAAGGAGAAAATATCAGTCAATATCTCAATAAATGTCCGACAAGGGTCTCAGCAATAACCAATCAACTCAATATATATACTTTGTACTTGGATTCTCAATTGAACCAACATTTCATAATCTCTACAACCAATACATCAACCACAATCAACTTCTCAAGTAGAGGCAATCATGTAATATAATGAACATTGAAGAAATAACTGAATTTTATCAAAATAGACTCACGGGAATGCTAGACTCACAATGTATAGGTACTCGTCACCTCACCTATACATTGCACATGATAAACACATAACACATAGCAGGCAATACCTAATCCCTCACCAAAGTTAGACAAGACACTTACCTCGGTCCAAAAATGCAATTCAAGCCTCTAAGGTCGTCTTTCCTTTATAATCAGACTACGAGACAACGATATCTAGGAATAATTAATTCAATAATATCAATAAAGACTCAATAACACGATCCCATAGCCTAGATATGCAATTCCTATCATTCTTCCAAAATTTCCAAAATTCAACCCCGGGCCCGCTTGGTCCAAACTCGAGGTTCGGACCAAAACCCGATCACCCATAACCTCACGAGTTAGAATATATAATTTATTTTAAGATCCGACCCCAAATTAAGGTTGAATCACCCAAAGTTCCCAAAACCTAACTCTACCCAAAACCCCTAATTTCTACTTTGATTTCAAGATTTTAGGCCTAGATTCTAGTGTTAATGGAAGAAAAGTGGAAGGAATTGGTGTTAGAATCGATTACCTCTGAGATTGTAGTGATGGAACTCTTCAAAAATGGCTAAGGGGCTGTGGAGAAGAAGAAGAGGGTGAAAAAATATGAAAAATCCCGTAATGGGTCTGTTTTGGGCTTAAGAAAAAAAATCACTGGACGAATCTCGCACCTGCGGAAGGAAGGCTCGCACCTGCGGTGTCGCAGGTGCGGAAAAATGGTCGCACCTGCGGACTTGGGTCAGGCCCAGAAGGGGCCGCACCTGCGGAAAACTTGACGCCCCTGCGAAACTGCACCTGCGGCGTTTGGTTCGCGCCTGCGAGGGGGACCGCACCTGCGGACTTGGTGTCGCGCTTGCGGTCTCGCACCTGCGGTTCTAGCCTCGCAGGTGCGGGCACATCAGAAGAACGTGCACCAGCAGTGTTTTCCCATGGTTTAATACCCCGAACACCTACCCGAATCACACCCGAGCCCTCGGGGCTCAAAACCAAAAACACATGCAACTCCCAAAACATCCTACGTACTTATTCAATCTTTCAAATCATCAAAATATCAGCAAACTCATAGATTTTTCTTAAAACATCATAAAGCTTAATTTTTTTCCAATTTGATCTGAAATACGTCATTTCAGGTCCATTTTACACCAAATTTCACAGATAAGTCACATAACATATAATAAACCTGTTCCGGGCTCCAGAACCATAATATGGGCCCGGTAACATGGTTTTCACATAATCATTCATTTTCAAAATCCTTTATTATTTTCAGAAAATAATTTAAAAATTCATTTCTCGGGCCTGGGACCTTGGAATTCGATTCCGGGCATACGCCCAAGTCCCATATTTTCCTACAGATCCTCCGGGACCGTCAAATCACGGGTCCGAGTCCGTTTACCAAAAATGTTGACCAAAGTCAACTTTATTCATTTAATTATCATAAAATTCTATTTTCATCAAATTCCAGCATACAGACTTCCTGGCTACACGTCCGGGTTGCGCACGCATATCGAGGTGAGACTAACGGAGGCTTTCGGGACCTCGGAACACAAATTTAGCTAGAATTACTTAGGATGACCTTTCGGGTCATCACATAACTACTCGAAGTGGTAAAATTTCTATGCCTTGCCATTATCAAATTCATGTATGATTGTGGGCAAAAAAGTGGAAACCCGTCCCATTGAATTTATTTCATTCTCATTCCCCTTAAGAGAACGTGATAGCAATATATGATAAGTCTGAAAGAAGAAAAAATTATTACCGTGAAGGTATCAATGGATGTGGACGTGGCAATAGGAGAAATTATAATCGTCATCATTGTGATAATGAGAATAATAAGAATTCTCAAAATATTTTTTCACTCTATGAAAGTAATATTTGTCATCGATTTGACATGAGATTTTGTAAAGCACATATAGATGACTATGATCCATTCATGATGTGAATGTGGCAACATCTGATTTATGAATACATATTCATTCTTGGAAGAATATGAATGTGCTAGTGGTAGTGAATATACCACACTCACCTCCAAAAGGAGGTTTGAGATGAAAAAAATATCATTATTATGGCATGAATGGTCATTGATCACGTACCTATGATTATGCCAAATATTTTGGTGATGTGATTATTAAAAGACAACGGTAATGCAAGAAATAGATCTTGCATATAATTTTGACCGTGGCCATAATAGTATAACTTTCTCCTTAAAAGTTTATCACCATATAGATGTTGATGAATATGTGGTAGTACAAAATTAATTGAGAGCTCTGGAAGAGCTAATTATTACTATTTTGGAGAAATACAATTGATTATCATGTCAATTTATTGTGTTGTAGTAAGTCTCAAAGAAACTTATTGAGTTTCTAAAGTATTTGCAAAAGAAGTTGGTTATATTGAGACTATAAATAAAGGAAAGATTAAATATCTTCTATTACTACAACTTGTAGCGGGGTAATATGTATGTTAAAGTTACCCGCTTTATTCTCCAGTTTGTACTACACAAATAAAAGAATACCACAATAAAGTGGATGTTTATTGATATAAAAACCCATATCATAATAAACTTGGAGTTTATTGATAATTGCACATGTCATGGTATAAACCTAAACTTTATCAATATTGATAATTTATCCAGTTGGCATCATCAATTTAGCCATATCAATTTAAGTATGATGTGCAAAAATGAAAGAGAATTCACAAGGGTAAATATTAAAGAACTAGAAAGTTCTTTACGAATTCTCTTATTTTGCTTGTTCTCATTAATTAATAGACCAACTAAAAATTGGGATTGAATCCCTTGAATTCTGAAAATATCAAAGGTTAATATGGGCTCATTCACCTGCTATGTATACCACATAAGATGCATCTATGAGATTGTTACATGTGCGATTATTATTAACCCGCAACCTGGTGTTTGTGAGGTAACTTGCTCAATAATTTAATTTAGAGCATAATTTCCAGATTTTCTATTCAAGATAGTTCTTTTAATTAGTTGATTTACACCACAACTGGTTTAGCAAGATAATTTATTGTGTGCCTCCACTTAATAGTTAAAGTATTGCTTATGAGAACAAAGTTATCTATATCAGTTTGATATACATTACATACGAAAGTATATTACATTCTCCCTGACATGTGGTTCAGGGTCAGGAACCAAATAATTTCATCTTATTATTATTGATGTGCGGTGTATATTTTGGTTAACACCATAATGCACAAAGATGAGTTTCCAAAATTGAGAAAGAAAGTTAGTTTTTCTAACATGAGGGGGAGACAAGAATAAACAGTTGAGAAAAAGTTACGTGGAATGAATTATCATTTGTACATCTAGATCCTCGAATAGGATAATATGGACGTGAAGTTCATAAAAGATAATTCATCTACAATGCAAAGCATGCCAGATGCATTTACTGACCTATACAAAGTAACTATATTCTCATTGCAAATGCTCCTATTAAGTCCTAGAAGGACAAAGTCTATGGTACACTTAAAGCATATAGACAAATCGGTTCAAATAAACTTCTTGATAAAGAAGATGAGCAAATGATCAAAATGATCATAATAAAGGAGGCAAGTGATCTAGAAGATCACATGATATAACACTTTATAAAATCTCAGGAGAGATACAGGTACCTGAATATATTAATGAAGAGATATCTATGTTATGTCTTTATGAAAAAATATTGAAACCGATATAAAATGTCCGTCGACAACATCTATCATAGTGCTAAGCATAGATGAGGATCTTAAGTCTATCGAATACAAACACAAAAATATTGGCCAAATGGAAGAGACACAATTCGAGTAGAACTGGTTTCATATGAAATACATGTAATTTTGGACGTCTAGTTCAAACACTCGAAAGTATAAAATCAATGGTGTGTGCAATCACTTTCATGTATCTTATATGTCTGGCATGACATAAAAACTTGATGCAAATCTAAAGTCTATGTATATGGCTTATATGACTTAACTTGTATGACAATTCCTCAAGGATATTGCCTAAATCATATATAATTCTTGGTCATGAAGTATCACATCCTAAGTGCAATTTGTGCACATTTGTATCTTCCTATAACTATAAGCATGATAATGTGATAGGGAGGATTTTCAAGGTGCAACATATTCATTGAAGTTAATATGGATGATTTATTCATCAAATCTCTGGTGACGTCAACCTTCAAGAAGCTAGTGCACAAGATTTGGATGCGAAGGCTCAAGGATGTGAATTGATACTCTCGTCAGGGGGAGTTAATACGCGTTGTACTCTTTTTCTCTTACGAGGTTTTGTCCCACTGAGTTTTTCTTGCAAGGTTTTTAACCAGGCAACCAAAAGGCGTATTATTAAACATGTGTACTCTTTTTCCTTTACTAGAATTTTTCCCATTGGATTTTATTTTAGTTAAGGTTTTAACGAGACACATTATTTGTTGAATATACATTCAAGAGGGAGTGTTATAAATAAAATTCTATTTAAGATGAATGTCTATATTTTAGAGATATCTTAGGGATTTTACTTGGTGGCTAAGTCACTCTTTCCCTATAAATAGAGGGGTCCTATTCCATTGTAAATCACCCCAAAATTCAATAAGAATTTCATTTCTTTCTTTCTCTACAATATTGTTCTTCTTCTTTTATTGTTTATAACAATTCTAATGTTTTTTTTTTACCTTTGATAGTTCTATGGGCAAACTTTAAGGTAAAAAGTCAAAAATATTGTTCATGGGGAGCTAAGGGCAAGACCTGTTAAATTTGAAGTTATGCCCTTACGTAGGGATGGCAAAGGGGCGGGACCGGGCGGGTTTTGTTTGATGCGGAGCAGGGTGGGTTTACTCTTATGCGGGTGCGGGCGGGTTAAAATAATTTTTAAAGCGGGGCAGGGCGGGTTGCGGGTTTAATGTGAGACAATTTTGAATTTTATCTTTTTTGAAACAAAGCAATCATTTTACAATTTCACATTCTTCTTCACTAGCACGAATACAATTTTGATTTATAATTGACCAATTTGCATAAGTTTCGCCAAAAGAATATTACATAAGTCAAGATATCGTATAGGAAATGATAGGAACCCATTAATTTTGAAAATTTCCCAATTACCAATTTTGCCTCGTGAATTCCCTTTTCTATTATTCTTCTCGTTGCAATTTCTATTTTTACTGATACTTAGAACATTATTCTATTAAAAAAAGATAGGAATTTTCCTTTTGTTTCTGACACATTCTAGGTTTGATAACTGAAGCATTGCAACGAAATAAGCAATATTTTTATAAACTTCCTTTGAAGAGATCAAACTTTGTTAACAAAATTAATAATAGATTGTTTGTTTTGTAATCAATCACATTCACTGCAAGTAACGTCGTTTAGAGAATTGCAACTACACTTTATCAATTCTTTCTTTTTAAGCGGAGGGGGCCGGACGAGTTGAAAATTGAAAAAATAACTATACGATATGGGTTAAAAATTTTGTGGGTTTTGCTAAACCTGCCCCACACCCGTACCCGCCCCACCCCGCCCCATTGCCATCCCTACTTAAGACAAACAAAGTCAAAAAATTAAGAATAGCAAGGAAAGTGTCCTATTTATGCAAATCACCCAATCCTAAATTGGTCGGAGCCCCATGACCAATTTCTAAGTGGGCCCAAATGAGAAATACCCGAATATACCAAGGTAGCCCCGAGGGAAGTGGCGGGTTACTTAACGTGAGGGACATGTGAAAGTGCAAATCTTTTGCCTTTCAGTTATTTTTCTATGACTTGAGTCCCAAGACTTTGACCTCTCAGTCTCTGATAAGATCTTTGACTGTAGAAACCATCCATATCATTTATTTATTAAAAGAAAAAAAAATATTTGATGAGGTAAGCAAAAAACAAGAGCAAGAAGTTAATAGAAGCATAGCTGCATACCACCGCCTTGTATTCCCTTTATTTAGCTGCTTCACTTACCTAATAAGCTTTTTAAATTATTCCCATATTTAAAGCTAGCTAGAGCTTTTTTTTTTGCTGTTGTGCCAAAATGAAATCTAACACCATTTTGTTGGGTATATTTTAGAGTTATTGTTCTAACTCCATTTGTAGCGTATACTTAATATAGTTTAGATTAATTGCTCTAACAATAATTTAAATTATCTCCGTGCTAATAGATTTTCTATATAGGCGTAAGGCGTTGGATTGATGAGAGGAATATTAATTAATGCACTATCTTTCGGTGGCTATGATGTTTTTGAGTTAAAACATTTTCTATACTTTTTTTGTTTTAGGAAATATGTTATTTCCTCCTGTCCTTTTGGTCTTTTTTATTTTGGTTTAAATTAATATTCTTTTTACATAATTAACTTTAATTGTTCTTTATTAACATATCCTAATGTATCTAGTAAAAGATAGTATACAAATTGTAATTAAGAATAATCTAGTCAAAATATGTTTTTCTAGAAGTTAATATCTTTTAAGGAATGTGCCAAAAGCCAAAATGTCATTTATTGTGGGTCGAAGAGAATACTTTATTACAAATGAAAACTACAAAAAGAGATAATCAAAATTAATACTAATACGAATAGCTAATTGGCTTCTAAGTTGTACTAAATATGGCAGCGAGAACTAAAAGGTCACCTTCTAAAGGAACAACAACAAGCAACAAGGGTTTTACATTAATTAACGCAATTCCATAAAATGTTACAGAATTAATAAATGAAAAAGAAATAGTGGAAACTGTACTCTCTGATGAAAGAGAAGAAGCACAAGGGTCACGTGGTCCTCGTCCGAATCACCGTAAACCACCTAACCTGATGATCTGTCGCTCCAAATCAAGGCTCGAACCAAGTACGTCAGGCTCGGATCACCCGTCTTAAGACGAAGCTAAGATTTGACCACATGAATTTTAGCTTGCGTTTGTTCATAAATTTCTAAATTTATTTTGAAAATTTTGTTTTGGATGAAGTTTAGTTTGAAGATGAAAATGTGTTTGAATATACGTTTTCAAAATATATTTCTCAAATTTATTTTGGAAAAATATGTGTATGAAGGATTTGGCCCAAAACCAACTATTGGGCTGGTTTTGGGATTTGGGATTTTGCCAAAATATAGATAAAATTTATGACCAAACATATGTTTACCAAATAAAACCCAAATTTATTTTGATAAAATCTATGGCCAAACGGGTCCTTAAACTTTATAGCGAGACTTAAATGAATTCTAAATTTATAATATTTATATATGTTTAATAAACTGTAAGTAATACTATCAAATACACTATTTATATTAAAAGCAGGAAGGCCCTTAGCGAAATGTCGTTCATCTTTTTTATCCTTTAAAATATAGAATTCATATTAAACAAAATACTAATTTAGTTATTCTCCTAAAATTTAGCACTATGAAATCAATTAAAATTTTATATATTGAACATTTTCTTATTTGAAGTATCATATTTAAAACTTTAAAATTTATCAAAATTTTACCTTATAAAACTCCTTCCAATATTCTATAAAGACATGACGGTTTAGTTGTAAAAGTAAAATAAACATACGGCATGCACCTTCTTAATTAGAGAAGAAGTATATTAATTCTAGATTATCATATTGTTGAAGATGGTAATTGTTTCCTCCTTTAAGATTAAACTCTTACTCTAATCATGGGGAGAGGGATATGCTTGTAGATATGAACCTTTTCTCCACGAAATATTTTATACACTTGTCATGCCTAAGATTATCAAAAATTATAAATAAACTGTGATGACCCAAAAGATCATCCTGTATAAATTTAACTAACATTGTGTTTCGAGGCCCTGATAGTCTCCGTTAACCTCACTTCGATGTGCGTGCGCAATCCGGGAAGCTGTTATGTGGAAAAATTGATAGAAGGATGATTTTATAATAATTAATTGATTAAAGTTGACTTTGGTCAACATTTTTGGTAAACAGATCCGAACCCGTGATTTGACGGTCCCGGAGGGTCCGTAAGAAAATATGAGACTTGGGCGTATGCCCGGAATCGAATTCCGAGGTCCCAAGTCCGAGAAATGAATTTTTAAAGAATTGTTTTCTGAAAATTTTAAAGGCTTTTGAAAATGAACTTTGAAGTGAAACCTGTGTTACCAGGCCCGTATTATGGTTCCAGAGCCCGGAACAGGTTCAATATGTGTTATATGAGTTATCTGTAAAATTTGGTAAGAAACGGACTTGGTTTGACGTGTTTCGGATCAAATGGAAAATTTGAAGTCTATGAAGTTTTGAGAAAATTATATAGATTTTGTTATTTTTATGTTATTTTGGTGGTTTAATTACTCGAATAAGTCTGTAGGATGATTTTGAAGTCGTGTGTATATTTGGTTTTGAGCCCCGAGGGCTCGGGTGTGTTTCGGATAGGTGTCGGAGTGCTAAGTGTTGAAAAATTCTGGTGTTGTGGGGTTTTACTGGTGTCTGAGATTTAACATTGTGCGATCGCGTAAGTAACTCCGCGATCGCATGACTTCAAGTAAGGGGGAGGTCAGTTTCCTCTATGCGATCGCATAGCACTGTCCACGATCGCATAAGGGTATAGGTAGGTAAAGGGGGCTGGGGGTAAATTGTGTTGTGCGGTCGCGTCCATCCCGTCTGCGATCGCATAGGGTGGGTCTGTAGAGCTCTGCGATTGCATAGGCTCTCCTGCGATCGCGTAGGTTAAATAACAAGTTCTCTATGCGATCGCAACCCCTCCTACGCGATCGCATAGACCATTTTCGCCAGTTATTTTTTTAAAAGCCAAAAACAGAATATCCATTACGGGATTTTTATATTTTTCACCATCTTCCTCATCTCCAAACCTCATAGACGATTTCCAAGCCATTATTCTACCATAACCACTTAGGTAAGTAATCCTAACTCTAATTCCTTCCATTTTCTTCATCAATCACTAGATTCTAGGCCTAAAAACATGAAATTAAAGGTAGAAATTGAGGGTTTTGGGTAGAGTTAGGGCTTTTGGAATTTTTGGGAATTCAACCTCATTTTGGGGTCAGATTTCAAAATAAATTGTATATTCGGGCTCGTGGGGGAATGGGTGATCGGATTTTGGTCTGAACCTCGCGTTTGGACCAAGCGGGCCCGGGCTCAATTTTTAGTATTTTTGGAAGAATGATGGGAAATGTATAATTAGGCTTTGGAATTGAATTATTGAGTCATTATTCATATTATTGAGTCGATTATGTCTAGATACTATCGTTTCAGAGTTTTATTCGAGAGGGAAAGCGGTGCTAGAGGCTTGATTTGCATTCTTGGAGTCGAGGTAAGTGTTTGGCCTAACTTTAGTGAGGGAATATGTGTTGGGTCGTATGTGCTACTTGTTTTATCATGTTCAATGTATAGGTGAGGTGACGAGTACCTATACATTGTTTGTCAAGCATGCCCGTGAGTCTATTTTGGTGAATTACTTGTTGTTACTCCGATATTTATTGTGTTATGAAGTAGTTTCATTTGGGAAGTGGTTTAATTGTTGAGAATACTTGCTTAAGTACTTGTGATATGATGTCTCAGTTGATGACCCAATTCATTAAGTTATGTACTCATAAGAGATTGGTTATAGTTGAGTTCCTTGCCGGGCAATGTTATTATTTTGGTTGATATTCCCCTTGCTTGGTGGTTATGAATTGTATTTCACTCTGTTGGATTCCTTACCAAACTGTTATTTGTTGTTGATTTGGGTGAGGAAGAGTGTAAAGCACGAAGGGTGATGCCGTGTATTCATTTCATTCATTGCATAGTGAGGAAGAGAGTAAAAGCACAAAGGGTGATGTCGTGCCATGATTATTATTACTTTCATTTGTACATTGCATAGTGATGAAGAGAGTAAAAGCACGAAGGGTGATGCCGTGCCATGATTTATATTGCTTTCTTTCATACATTGCATAGTGAGGAAGAGAGTAAAAGCACGAAGGGTGATGCCGTGTATTCATTTCATTCATTGCATAGTGAGGAAGAGAGTAAAAGCACGAAGGGTGATGTCGTGCCATGATTTATATTGCTTTCATTTATATTGTGCATTGTGAGGACGGGGGTAAAAGCACGAAGGGTGATACCGTGAACATACTTGTTTGGGTTATTATTTTCTGTTGACTTGTTTCTTTCGTATTTTTGTTTGTTCAGTTAGTCATCTTTGATTCTCACTTGTTACCCCCATTACTAGGCTTAATTGCTTATTTCTTGTTGTTTTCTCTGGTACATATTATAGAACTGTACAGGTAAATTGTTGTTGTCATGTCTAGCCTCGTCACTACTTCGCCGAGGTTAGGCTCGGCACTTACTCAGTACATGGGGTCGGTTGTACTGATGCTACACCTGCACTTTTTTATGTTGTGCAGATCACGCAGCCGGATCCAGTGGACATCGTTAGAGGGGGCATCCTTCAGTCCATACAAGCGACACCGAGGTAGTTCCGCAGGCGTTCGTGGATCTCGGCGTCATTTTCTATCTTATTGTTTCTGTCTCATCTTAGTATCATAGACAGTTATACTCTTCATTTCAGACTTTTGTTGTAGTAATCGTAGACAGTCCGTGAGGTTTTGTGACACCAATTCTAGGGGATTATGTACGTAAATTTTGTGGCAACGATATTATTAATATATAGACTCACAGCTTCCGCACTATAATTAATTATTTATGTTCATTGTTTCACTTTTTAATGGCTTAAGAAAAGAAAGTTTGTAAATTAACTCAAACGTTGGCTTGTCTAGCGGGTACAATGTTAGACGCCATCACGACCTGAAGGTGGGATTTCGGATCGTGACATAAACAACAACAATAACAATTATGTATCATGTCCACCATGTATTGACTTTCTAACAAGACTTGGCCTCATTTGTTTGCACTTAATGGAGGTCTGAATCTTAATCATTCAGATCTCAGACATTAAGTGTGTTTGTTTTTAAAGTCTGAATTATAATTATTCAGATCTTAATCATTAAGTATTTTTTTTTTTACTTCACAACCATTTAATGGGTCTGAATAGGTCTGTATGATTAAGATCTATAACAGAGACTTAATTTCACTAAGTGGTATCACATATTCATTATTAACTGCGTCACCGCCTAACATTATCAACTACCGCCCTGCCACCACCACCACCATACTCAACCCCCCCACCCACCACCACTATACTCAACCCCCCTCCCCCCCACCACGCCACCATCATCCTCAATCATAGCCGCCACCATTATCGACCATCACCACAAACTATCCCCATCACTTCGACCACCATATATCATTCTCACCCACACTCAACACTCAGCCACCTCAACTACCACAATTGACCACCCCATCACCATCAACAACCACAACCGACATTGCCCATTATTATAACCTATCACCACCCACCCACCACCTTCAGTCACAACTACTACCACTACCAACCATTATTAACTATCACCACCCACCACCAACATCCTCAATCATAATCGCCACCACTATCAATCACTATTAGCTACTAGCATGAACCACCATCATCAACCAAAACTATCACCAACCACCGCCTCTAGTCGGCATTCACCCGTTAGCCATCACCGCCAACAACTAACATATTTTAAAAAACTACATATTTTATTGATAGAATATTAGATTAGCTAGTATTTCATTTGAATTTTATGTTTATTAATTTTTAAATAAAGATAAATTTTATATATTCAGATGTTAAAAATCAAACAGTCTTAATTATTTCTATTCAGATCTTAATACACATCTTAATATATTCAGATGTGTATTCAGATTCAGACGTCTTATTCTTTAAAAAAAACAAATGAGGCTTCTTTGGATGTTCGAACTTCTATCTCATTTTCTTCCTGAAATATGCCTAGTTATCTATTTGTCTTTTAATATCTATATCTATATATTTATTTATTTATCTTTATTATATTAAAATCACAAAGGTCATTAACGAAATGTCGTTAGTCTTTTTTACCCTTTAAAAATAGAGTTTATATCGGATAAAATAATAATTTAATTATTTTCTTAATATGTAGGAATACTCATTTAATTATTTTCCTACTATTTAGGACAAAAAAGAAACTAAATATTATATATTACATTCTTCCTTTTCTGGATTACGTAGAAAAATTTAATATTTAAAACTTCAAAAATGTCAAAATTTTATTTTATATAAACTTTTACACTTAAATTATATATAAATGGCAAGAAAAGGAAAGAGTTAAAAATACTAACCAAATAGGACGTAATCACTTGGTATTTAGAAGTTTATCCCTTTGGACAAATACAAAGAATTTAATACAAAAAAGAAGAAGACGTACGACGTTCTTGGAAGACGACAAAGTAACTTTTTTTTTTTATGTTTTGATTTAGGTGAAACTCTTTTATATACTGAAATACTTTAAATTATACAAAAAAAATTACTCATTTGATTTTCTTACAATTTGACAAAAGAATTTTTATTCTATAAAATATAATTATATTGGAATATTTAAATTTGGTATGAGATAATATTAAGAATTTAAATTAATAAAATATAATTTATATCTTTTATTGCTGAAAATAAATAATTAAATATTTGGAATAGCTAATTAGCAAAAAAAATTAATTCATTATTTTTCAAATTCATCTACAAGTAAAGTTATCTTCAGGTTGACAAATTTTTTGGCTTAAATAGATATATTCAATAAAAAAGACCAGCGATGATGAAAGAAATTAGAAATAAAGTCCAATCAATTAATATAGTATTAAAAATTAATTGGGTTAAAATTCAAACTGAAGAAATAAGAATGAAATAATAAGTATTCAAAATAAGTTGATATTTATTACTATTATTATTATTTTTCATCTATTCAAATAAATGAACCTCTATAATATTTTGTATACGTGATAAGTTATTGGTTGTAAAATATACATTCAGTATTAGTCAGTTTTAGACCTTCCATTGTTACTTAATTATTTATTTTTTTCTACAAATAATATGACCTAGCCGTTCATTCTAATAGCTCTAAAAGAAAGATATAATATTTTAATTAGTGTTAATTTGATGACTTATTTGAAGAATTATAATAAAAATAAACAACGATTTAGATCATGTTAAGTTTAATATTATGTCACAAGACTACAATATTATGTGTGAAGTTCTATCCACTATTTATTTTTTGAATGACTATGCGTACTACTGAAATTGAAAAGGAACCAGCTAACTTTATTTATTAAAAATGACATAAATTTTAAGTTGAATTATTAACTGATGATTGAGGATTTCTATAACACGTTTTTTCTTAATTGAGTTAGTTATATGTACAATATCAATATTAATGACTATTGTTAGGAACTTATACTTCTATTTCATAACTCAAACACTCAGTGAGATAAAATACACGCGCAATGCGCGTACCCTTAATGGTTTTTTAATTATATTGAACGTAAAATTCTTATTGGATAAAAATTATAGTTGCAGTTAAATATTTAAAACATGGGATGAGCTATTATTAAAATTTGAACCAAAAAAAAAAAAATCTCTTTAACGTTAAGACAATCCTAATTAACCAAAAAGTCTTTAATTTAACTAATTGCGAAAAATCCAAGTCATTCTTTTCGAAATTTATAATAAAATAGATTATGATATAGTAGTAAGAGTCAAACTGTTAAAAATTATAAATATTAAAAAAAATAAGAATGAAACATTAGAAGACAAAATATATATTCTAAGTTATTGCCATTTCTTTCTGGTATTCGTTCAAATAAATGACAATTGCCTATACTTTTCTCTGTACAAAGTTACTTATTTTAAAATATTAACTTTATCTACATATTTTAAAACTTAGCATTTGATAACTTGATTTACATGTTCTTCATATACACGTATTTACTGATTGACTCTAACCACACGTGCAACGCACATACACTAAAGCTAGTTTTAGTAAAACCTACCAAGGCCCTAGCTCGGATTGTGCATGTACTAGGGGTGTTCATAAAAATCTAAAAAGTAGAACCAAACCAAACCGACCAAAAAATCGATACTTTTTAGGTTTGGTTTGGTTTTGATTTTGAATTTTAAAAATCGGTCAAATTTAGTTTGATTTTGGTTTAATAAAAAAATAACTGAAAAAAATCGACCCAAATCGACTATAGAAATAACTATTTAAATTTATTATTACACACACACACATACATATATATATATAAAGTTTATAATATTTTATGGTACATATTAGTCATTTGTATTTTTAGTCTAGTTTTTTGCTATTTTAATAGTCTAATTCTTTGCCTTTACATTCTAGTTTGGTTGATAGTTTTCTTTCGCTAAGTACAAGAATTTAATTCATGTTAAAAATAATCGATTTTTAATTGAGTACTTAAATTATTCATCACTATTTGATTCAATTTCATCAATATATCTTAGCAGATGATAGATTTCTCAACAAGCAATTGGTTTGGTAATGTTACTTTGAAAATGTAGTCGTCGGATTATTTGTTCGCGTATGTCTCATTTAAGAAATGAACTGACAAAAAATCGAAAAACGATAAAAACCGACAAAAATTGAATCAATAAGAAATTAACTCAATTGGTTTAGTTTGGTTAAAATATTTGAAAACTAATTTAATTGATTTGATTTCTTTTTTTAAAAATCGATTTAAACTCAACCATAAACACCCTACGTGCACCCATCCAAACCCAATTAACAAACAAAACAAAAAAAGATATCCTACATTAATTATAACGAAAATCAACCACAAAAAAGAGGGGAAAAAAACACGAAAGATGTAACAGAAAATCATTAACCTGACCCTAGTTTTCTTGTTGCAGAGAGTTACTCCCACTGTTAGCTGTGCTTATTGCTCTTTCTTTCTCTCCCAAAACTCATATAGTGTATTCAACAAGATTCACTCAAATATCAAAATTTTTCTTTTTGTTTGCATTTGCTAGCTGTTGCTTTTTTCAGAAGCCACTCATTTTCTCCTTATATCAAAACTTCTACTTTTTACAAATTTGATGCTGTCTCCATTAAAGCTCTCACGAACCCAATTTGCTCATTTCCCACGAGAACTCGTTGAAGTTTCTCACGGAAAAGCATTACCCAAAAGTCTCCACTTTTACCCTATATAATCCCCTTTAGTACTCATTCTCTCCTCTTCATCTTTACAATGAAGATCAAATTATTGTTTCTATTATTGGCTCATGCAATCTTTTTTCAGCAATGTGTTGCGATTCTTGAACCAATTGATTTCTTGGCATTACAAGCAATTCATAAAAGCTTGGATGATTTACCGGGTTCGAAATTCTTTGCTTCTTGGGATTTTACTTCCGACCCATGCAACTTTGCCGGAGTTTATTGCGATGGTGATAAGGTGATTGCATTGAACCTTGGTGATCCCCGGGCCGGGTCACCGGGTCTTACTGGAAGATTAGACCCTGCTATTGGTAAACTCTCTGCTTTAGCTGAGTTCACTGTGGTTCCCGGCCGGATAATCGGAGTACTGCCGGAAAGTTTTTCACATTTGAAGAACTTAAGGTTTTTAGGAGTTAGCCGGAACTTTCTATCTGGACGGATTCCGGCGGGTTTGGGTCAGCTCCGGGGACTTCAAACTCTTGATCTTAGTTTCAATCAGCTCACCGGGAATATACCTTGGGCCATCGGAACAATTCCGGCATTGTCCAACGTTATTCTCTGTCATAACCGTTTATCCGGTTCAGTGCCGCCTTTTGTTTCTCAGCGGTTAACGCGGCTCGATCTTAAACACAACGAACTTTCCGGTTCGCTTTTGCCAATGTCACTTCCTTCCTCGCTTGAGTATCTTTCATTGTCATGGAACCAGTTAAGCGGTCCGGTCGACCATTTATTGTCTCGACTAAACCGGTTGAATTATCTCGACCTCAGTTTAAACCGGTTCACTGGCTACATTCCGGGCAACTTGTTTAGATTTCCTATAACCAACCTTCAGCTACAAAGGAACCAATTCACCGGTCCAATTTACCCGGTCGGTCAGGTTACAATTCCCATTGTGGACCTTAGCTTCAACCGGTTGTCGGGCGAAATATCACCTTTGTTGTCGAGTGTGCAGATTTTGTATCTGAATAATAACCGGTTCACGGGTCAGGTTCCTGGTATCTTGGTAGACCGGTTATTATCGGCTAATATACATGTTTTGTATTTGCAACATAACTTCCTGACAGGGATTGCGATTAATCCGGCAGCTGAGATTCCGGTTCGTAGCTCATTGTGTTTGCAGTATAATTGCATGGTATTGCCGGTTCAGACACCTTGCCCTTTGAAAGCCGGGAAGCAGAAAAGCCGGCCTACATCTCAGTGTGGGGAATGGAGGGGGTAAAATGGAGAAATAACACAGAATGTTATTGGATAATTTACGAGGGTTTTGATTAAATTTTTGTGACATTAAGGGGTATAAAAATAAAAATCCAAAATGTGCACAGAGAAGACAGATTAGAGTAGAAGGGTAAGAGATGATCGGTTTATTAACTTGTATGCTCTTTTGGGAGCCAAAAATTGTGACTAGCACTTTTTGGCATTTCTTGGTAATTAGATATACGGATTTTACCTTATTAATTATGTTGCAAATTACTACTAGTTTTTTTTGAAATAGAGAAAAGTTCTTTCTTTTTATTTTTTAGTTTTGTTGTTAGTAGATTGATAAAAGGATGTTCCTCTGAATTCTTTCAATGTTCTCATCTGAATGTTCTTCTGCATTAATTTCTTGTTCTTTTGTTCTTGTTTCGTAACGTTTACAAGGCAAGGTTGTGCGGTTTGGGTAGTGCTGTTTTCCTTTAATTCCTGATTACAGCAGCCTTATTTTAGTGATGAGAGTGAAGTGGAGGAGATACAGTGGCTTTTTCGTGTGTTTGTAGCTTTGGGAGGGGTGAGGTGAGGTGGGGATGAGACACTGAACTGCCAGTTATACATGATACAGATTGGACAGCCACAATACAGCTGCATTCGAATTTTTGTTCTTCGTGGTACTAAACATAGGGACTGTTTTGTTTCATTCAGTAAGGCCAGGACCATGTACCGGCCCATACGATCTCTAGTCAGCTATGTGGTTCGGTGTGGCTATTCTTTTCTATTGGAAAGGAGTCAGCTGCATTTCCGTTCTCAATGTAATTGGACAAGAATTTTTACTTTACAAAAGACTGTTAGCATTATCAAAAGTATACTTAGAATTTGTCAATTAAAATGTCATGTTATGTTACGTATAATAGCATACCATGAAGAGTAAAATGATAATATTAAGGTTAGAAAAATGATAAATTTAAAGTTAGAAGATTCTAAATATGAAAAGAAAATACAGTCATATAACATGAAACAAAGGAGTAGTTTTATTTTTAATACAAATGTTGAATAGATAGGAGTAATTGTTTCTGTTTTTCGGTAGAACTAGAAAGCAAAACCAGTTTTTCTTGAACTAAAGCGAAATGCCAGTAGAGGGAGAGTACTCTGTAACGCTGGCAGGGGCAGGTGCGACGCCGTTAAGCAAAAGAAATGACTGTAGTGTTGGTAATATTGCAGAGTCCGGAACCAAAATGTTGTCTTTTTTAACAAAAGTAACATTAATAAGTGTATAAAAAAAAAGTTCCCTATCTATATATAACGCTCAAATTCCTTGCGCTATACTTTAACGGTAACTTTTGCCGTTAAGGTATAGCGCAAAGAATATGGGCGCTATACCACTGGCGATTTGACTGCCCACGTATAGCGCATAGAAATTACGGAAAATGGTTCAAAATGCTCCTAAACTATTGGAAAAGGTTTAAAAATACCCTTCATCCACATATTGGGCTAAAAACACCCCTCCATCCACTTTTTTGGTTCACTTATGCCCTTTAACCGTTAGGTCAATGCTAAATTAAAAATAATTATTATTCTTTTTATAAAACATAAAAAAAATATTTTGCAAAATATTTTCGTTTTTTTAAACTAATGCACCAATAGTCCACTAATTTAGTAAAGTCTTTTCTTTTTCCAGTTTTTACAAAAAACATCAGTTTTTCACAGGAAAAACTTTTTTTTTTCATTTTTTCCAGTTCTTTTAAAGCATTTTTTTGTAAAAACTGATTTTTTTTGTAAAACATAAAAAAAATTGGTTTTAATAAAATATTTTCGTCTTTTAAAAACTGAAAAAAAAATATTTTCAACAAATCATTTTGTTTTTGAATTTTTTTTCCAGTTGTTTTAGAAAAACGAAAATATTTTTTCTTTAAAAAAAAACTGAAAAACAAAATGCTTTAAAAAACTAAAAATAAAAATATTTTCAAAAACGAAAATATTTTTTTCAGTTTTTAAAAAACGAAAATATTTTATAAAAAACATTTTTTTCCTGTTTTTACAATTTTTATTTACAATTTTTACTAAAAATGCTTTATAAAAAATAAATGCTTTTTTTTTGTAAAAACATAATTGTTTTTTGTAAGAACTGAAAAAAAAGACTTTACTAAATTAGTGGATTATTGGTGCATTAGTTTAAAAAAAACGAAATTTTTTGCAATTTTTTTTTTAAAGTTTTACAAAAAGAATAATAATAATTTTTAAATTTAGCATTGACCTAACGGTAAAATGGCATAAGTGAACCAAAATAGTGGATGGAGAGGTATTTTTAGCCCAATAGGTGGATGAAGGGTATTTTTAAACCTTTTTCAATAATTTAGGGGTATTTTAAACCCTTTTCCGTAGAAACTAAGCGCTATACCCTTTTTTTTTATTCCCCCTCGTCTTCCGCTAAACCAGATCTCCCTCCTCCCCATTTTTTTAATTCCCTCTCTATTCTGCCCCCCCCCCCCTCGACGTCTGTTAAAAAATAATTGTGGGCCCCTCCCGTCACACAAAAAGTTAAGAACGTAGATCCTACATCGTAGTAGAGCATCGTATTATTGTGGTTTCACCCTTTCGGACTCAAATTTTCAACCAATTTGCTTTCCGAAAACACTAAATCGAGATATTTCGATTGATTTTATGTTGAAACTTGTATAATAATGCATCTTAGTTGATTTGAATGTGTTTCTATGTCGTTTTGTGTTTTATTTGCGAAACTAGTATGTTATATTTATCCGGACTTAGATATTAGTGTTTAAAAAAAATTGTAAAATTGTGAAATAATTTTTTCTGTTTTTATCCAGACTTAGATATTAGTGTTTCCATGTCGTTTTGTATTTTATTTGCGAAACTAGTATGTTATATGTATTTCTGTGAATGTTATGTGATTAAAATGTATTTGTTGTTTATATTTAGTTTAGATTATTTTTTAGCGTAGTAAAATGTAGAGCCTTTTAGCGTAGTAAAGTGTAGTATTTTAGCGTAGAATCCCTGTAGTTTAAGTATCTCTTATACTGCTAAATAAAAATACAAACTTTGTACAATTAAATAATTAAAAATTAAGAATTTAAATTATAAAACAAACACACATAATTATAAAAATATTAAATTTGTCACACATAATTATTCATGATAGTTTGGTGCTACTAGGCCTCAAATATCGAGCCTGGAACCCATATGTATATACACTTTGTACAATTAAATAATTATAAATTATAAAAATATTGAATTTGACACACATAATTATTAATGATAGTTTGGTGCTACTTGCCTCAAATATCGAGCCTGGAACCCATAGGTATATATACTTTGTACAATTAAATAATTTAAATTATAAAAGAAACACAGGAAATTATTAAAATATTGAAATTGACACACATAATTATTCATGATATTTTGGTGCTACTGGGTCACAAATATTGAGCCTGGAACCCATAGGTATATATATACTTTGTACAATTAAATAATTAAAAATTAAAAATTTAATTTATAAAACAAACACACTTAATTTAAATAAAATTGAAATCGGGATAGCTTAGTGCTACTGGGCCTCAAATATCGAGCCTGGAACCCAATAGATATATATACCATGTCCATTTAAATATTGTATAACTCTAAAAATTGTATAACTCAAAAAATTAATTATTTAATTTACAGATTAAACATACAATTAATATTGTTTTAATTTACAGTTGACGACATGGACGTGCCGCCTATACATCCCGGCCCTTACTCTCCGAAGCTATTAGTCCTATATGGCGATCATAGATCCGCCCATATATGGGACGAAGAGTTATTGTCCCAGACTCTCCGCGATAGGAGAGTGGACGACATGTGGGATTTTTTGAGGGATAGAGATCTCCATCCCGTGTAGTCCAGCGCCTGCAGGATATGAGATTCTATAGGATTATTGAGATCGGGCGGATGCAGCTCGACTGGGCTTTGATCACGGCGTTGATTGAGCGGTGGCGACCGGAGATGCACACTTTCCACCTGCCCATTGGCAAGACCACCATCACGATGTAGGACGCGAAGGTTTTATTTGTCCCGCCCGTTGATGGCATGCCCGTTTCACTGCCTATTGCTATGAGATCTATGTCGCGTGCGGATTATTTGGACATGCTGTAGAGGCTCACGGGTTTCAGGCCACAGGACGATACTGCATCGTCGGGGGTCAGTCGGATGAGTTTGACCCCTATTAGACAGTACCTGTAGGTACTCCACCCCGATATCACTGGCGATACAGAGGAGATACATATTACCCGATATACGAGGTTGTTGTTGCTTCTTCTATTTGGGGATGGGGGGGTCTTGTTCCCGAACACTTCGGGGAACCTAGTCAGCCCGCGATTTCTTCATCATATTGAGCTGCTAGATGAGTTACCCTATTACAGCTGGGGTGGTGCTGTTCTCGCCTACATGTACAGGCAGATGTGCCGGGCTAGCATGAGCACACAGAGAGACATTTGTGGTTTTCTGTCGCTTCTACAGGTGACAACATATGCGAATAATATGTTCATTAGTTCCAATTCTACCTAGTTAGAATTTATCTTAAACCTTACGTCAACTTTGTATGTTAGGTTTGGGCCTGGGAGCAATTTCTATAGTTTCAGCCACATCTACCACAATTACCTCCTAATGTAGCACCTCTATTTCTCCCTCTAGCCAGGAGGTGGGTTCTCCGCCGTACACTTGCACGAGAGTATGATGCTCATCATAATCTCCCCCTCTACAGGGATGTGTTGGATCTGCTGGAGGGCACACAGGTAAATATGTACCTAAACTTACCTGGTATAGATTAACTTAGTGTTGCACATACTCACGTTTTGTGTTCTTATTTGATAGTTCATCTGGACGCCATACAACGACGATTTGATAGGTGGCCTGCCAGATTATTGCTCGGCCGACCGACTGATTTGGAACACTTCTGCCCCGCTCATATGCCTCGATATTGTGGAGCATCATGCCTCTGAGCGGGTACTTCGCCATTTTTGCCGTCCGCAGTATATACCGAGGGAGCCTAAATGGGAGGCTACACATTATTAGAGGGATGATCGTTTCAGGGCGGACGACGCATTTATTGCATGGCTAGCGGCACATACCCATACTTGGGACCAACGAGGTCAGATGATTCCACCCCCACCTACACAGATACGGCGGTGCCTATTCAGAGATATATGTCATGGTACCGCCACATTATCGGACTTTTTATCGGAAACCCCATTCATCAGGCTGGCGGTTGGTACGTTCCATACGCCGGGCGACACGAGGCCCTGGTATGTTTTATGTTATTATTAATTATATAACTGTTAC
This sequence comes from Nicotiana undulata, assembly GCA_005239495.1. Taxonomy (NCBI): domain Eukaryota; kingdom Viridiplantae; phylum Streptophyta; class Magnoliopsida; order Solanales; family Solanaceae; genus Nicotiana; species Nicotiana undulata. The sequence goes on from ML267466.1 coordinate 60,560, forward strand.
TTATTGCAATATATGTAGTTTATATTTTATACGTTGTGCAGGCTATTGGACTACATACAGTCTATCAGATGGGACTGCAGATGCATGATCATGTCGGCAATCCTGCGGCCGCCTTGCAGGATTACAGCCGTCGATTTGTAGAGGTGGCTGCCCTGACACTGTAGCGAGCCCGAGAGGATCAGCCTGCGGCGCATCTGGCTATAAGGAGCCGACTTGATGATGACGATCCCGATAGCGTACCCGAGCGGGATGGGATGCGCCTCAGGCCAGCGGCTACGTTGAGGCACACCGGATGCGGGACACGTTGATTTTCTTTCCTTTTTTTTTTGCATTTTTCGTCGGAAACCTTATAAAACTGGTTCACACAGTGCCAGTAGCGGCGTCCAACTTCACCATTATCCCAACAATTTTGCATCATGCATATTTTTCCACACTCTCACCTTGGTACATAAAGAGGTTGAGACATTTGTGCGTTAAAAAAACCTTGTTTTTCTTGAAAAATTTGCTATTAGTTATTTTTGAGCGCACAAAATAACTAGAATGAGCCCGTTATTTATAGGCAAGACAACACACATAACGTAGTATTTAACCGCACTATACATACACATAATATATAGTATTTAATCACGCTATGCTTTGCATGTTAAAGATTATGATGTGTACAAAACAACTTTATGTCAGCTAGTCAACTTTTTCAGTTCGACAAGACAACACACATAACGTAGTATTTAACCGCGCTATATATACACATAACGTAGTATTTAATCGCGCTATGCTTTGCGTGTTAAAGATTATGACGGGTACAAAACAACTAATTATTACAACATAAACTCATTGATTACTATGGCACACTATAAGAACACCCACCACGAGCTTGATTACTATTGCCACCCAAACCAGCTGAAGGACATTTTCGACGGTCGTGTCATGTTTGCGAGCATATACCACATTTGTGCGCATAAACAGTATCACTAACATCCATTTGGTTTCGTATACGCATTTTTTTCTGCACCTGTATTCGACGCAAATAGGACTTGTTACACACCATTTTAAATGGTTCGGGCGGCCAATAATGCTCAGCACCCCACTGGCTGCAACTGCCCACTATATGTGTTTAGGTACTTGGCAACACTATATTATTGATCAACATAGTTGGTTATACCTAAACCAACACGTTGAAAACACTTGATGGCATGTGAGCAAGGCATGTGGTACATGGACCATTTCCCACAAGAGCATAACCTTGTAGTTTCATTTACAGTATGTACATTATTCCCCCAATTTTGATGGATAGCGGTGCGAACTTCAAAAACATTTCTTTCGTTATCATACTGCAAAAATGAATGCCAATGTGCTCGCCGTCTGTATATCTCAAATCTCTTCATCGGCACTGGCATAAATTCAACACCCCTTTCCATCAATGCCGTTGAAGCTGCAGACCTTTCAACAAACCTCTCCGCCATCTGCTTGAACGACATCCGCACCATGGCTGTGACAGGAAATCCTCTTGCCGACTTCAATAACCCGTTGAAAGACTCTGACACGTTTGTAATCAGAATTCCCCATCCTCTGCACCATCCGCATGCAAAGTCCACTTTTCAGGGTGATGTCACATTAACCAACGATAGGCTTCCTCGTCTTCTTGCCTGATAGATTCCATGTGCCTCCAGAATTTATGTTGTTGGTGGTCTGTTGCTGCCATCCACATCAAATCATGTAGATCCTTGTTGAGATATGCCTTCTGGAAATTGGCCTTAAAGTGCCTCACACAGTAACGGTGGTAGGCATAAGGTTCTTGCCATGAAGGTAAGTTCTCCACAGAACTTAAGATACCACCATTCCGATTAGATATTAGACAAATACCGGAACGCTATTTGACAACGTGCTCTTTCAAGTGGTTCAAAAACAACGTCCACGTCTCTTGGCTTTCATAGGCACAAACAACAAAATCTAGAGGAAATATCTGTCCATTAGCATCTACTGCCACGACTATCAACAACTTGATATCGTACTTTCCATAGACATGAGTTTCATCTATTGATATTACGGGCCGGCAATGCGAAAAACCATCAATTGCTGGTTTAAACGCCCAGAACACGTAATTGAATATATATTCTGGTTTACCCGGACTCCGCTCAAGCTTCCATTCGACAACCGTCCCGGGGTTAAAGTGCTGTAGTGTGGCCATGTACCTGGGCAGAACTGCAAATGACTTATCCCAGTTACCATAGATAATTTCAAACGCTCGTTTGCGCCCGAGATATGCCTTTATTTTGGTAATGGTATGGCCATATTCCTGGTGGACTGATGTAATGCACTCTTTGATTTTATACCTTATGGACGCTTCGAGGTGCAGAATAAGTACAAGAGAAATCAAGTCAATATCCAAGTTGAAGTGATTCTCGTTGAATGTGTCCATTTCGCATGTGTGGGTGGGAATGTATTTACCCACTTTCCACAGACCTGTCTTCTTCTTGCTCGCACGCAACATCCAACGACATGGCCAAAACCACCCGCGGCAAACAACCTTTTATACCACCGGACTTGACTCCCCTACCATCATCTCACGACACTCTTTTACGTTGTGCATTTTACAAGCCCTGCTTACGCACGCTATATCAGGAAAAAGCACGCCCTTTGCCAGCACCGTTGGTCTAGACTCATCCCACATTGCTGTCCGAATTTCATCAAAATCCCTTGTGAGAGCTTCCACATCCGACATGCTTGGCAAGTTATCAATGTAAGGAATCTCTCTTGAATGAAACGGCACTTGGGACTCGTACACTCTTCGTCTTGGGGGGGGGGGGGGGGGG